>CAMPDV010005166.1:0-32742 GCA_946699065.1 Loxodes magnus
CTTCTTCACTTTTCTAAATACTTATTACTTATCAAAGCATACTCCTTAAAACTGAAATTCTATCTTCTTTTCTTACTTTACTTCTTCACTTTTCTATAGGCTAACTTTCATCTACAAGCATATCTTGACAAACTGAATACAGATTCGTAATTATTATATTATTACTAACATTTTGGATATTCTAACTTATATTTTAGTGCTTGCTACGAATACTTATCATTAGATATTCTTTTCTTACTTTACTTCTTCACTTTTCTAAATACTTATTACTTATCAAAGCATACTCCTTAAAACTGAAATTCTATCTTCTTTTCTTACTTTACTTCTTCACTTTTCTATAGGCTAACTTTCATCTACAAGCATATCTTGACAAACTGAATACAGATTCGTAATTATTATATTATTACTAACATTTTGGATATTCTAACTTATATTTTAGTGCTTGCTACGAATACTTATCATTAGATATTCTTTTCTTACTTTACTTCTTCACTTTTCTAAATACTTATTACTTATCAAAGCATACTCCTTAAAACTGAAATTCTATCTTCTTTTCTTACTTTACATCTTCACTAACATAAATACTTATTTAATCTCAAAGCATAATACTTAAAACTAAAATTCTTTATTCTTTTCTTACTTTACTTCTTCACTTTTCAAAATACTTATTACTTCTCAAAGCATAATACTTAAAACTAAAATTCTATATTCTTTTCTTACTTTACATCTTCACTAACATAAATACTTATTACTTCTCAAAGCATACTCCTTAAAACTGAAATTCTATCTTCTTTTCTTACTTCTCTTCTTCAATTTTCTAAATACTTATTACTTCTCAAAGCATACTCCTTAAAACTGAAATTCTATCTTCTTTTCTTACTTCTCTTCTTCACTTTTCTAAATACTTATTACTTATCAAAGCATACTCCTTAAAACTGAAATTCTATCTTCTTTTCTTACTTTACTTCTTCACTTTTCTATAGGCTAACTTTCATCTACAAGCATATCTTGACAAACTGAATACAGATTCGTAATTATTATATTATTACTAACATTTTGGATATTCTAACTTATATTTTAGTGCTTGCTACGAATACTTATCATTAGATATTCTTTTCTTACTTTACTTCTTCACTTTTCTAAATACTTATTACTTATCAAAGCATACTCCTTAAAACTGAAATTCTATCTTCTTTTCTTACTTTACTTCTTCACTTTTCTATAGGCTAACTTTCATCTACAAGCATATCTTGACAAACTGAATACAGATTCGTAATTATTATATTATTACTAACATTTTGGATATTCTAACTTATATTTTAGTGCTTGCTACGAATACTTATCATTAGATATTCTTTTCTTACTTTACTTCTTCACTTTTCTAAATACTTATTACTTATCAAAGCATACTCCTTAAAACTGAAATTCTATCTTCTTTTCTTACTTTACATCTTCACTAACATAAATACTTATTTAATCTCAAAGCATAATACTTAAAACTAAAATTCTTTATTCTTTTCTTACTTTACTTCTTCACTTTTCAAAATACTTATTACTTCTCAAAGCATAATACTTAAAACTAAAATTCTATATTCTTTTCTTACTTTACATCTTCACTAACATAAATACTTATTACTTCTCAAAGCATACTCCTTAAAACTGAAATTCTATCTTCTTTTCTTACTTCTCTTCTTCAATTTTCTAAATACTTATTACTTCTCAAAGCATACTCCTTAAAACTGAAATTCTATCTTCTTTTCTTACTTCTCTTCTTCACTTTTCTAAATACTTATTACTTATCAAAGCATACTCCTTAAAACTGAAATTCTATCTTCTTTTCTTACTTTACTTCTTCACTTTTCTATAGGCTAACTTTCATCTACAAGCATATCTTGACAAACTGAATACAGATTCGTAATTATTATATTATTACTAACATTTTGGATATTCTAACTTATATTTTAGTGCTTGCTACGAATACTTATCATTAGATATTCTTTTCTTACTTTACTTCTTCACTTTTCTAAATACTTATTACTTATCAAAGCATACTCCTTAAAACTGAAATTCTATCTTCTTTTCTTACTTTACTTCTTCACTTTTCTATAGGCTAACTTTCATCTACAAGCATATCTTGACAAACTGAATACAGATTCGTAATTATTATATTATTACTAACATTTTGGATATTCTAACTTATATTTTAGTGCTTGCTACGAATACTTATCATTAGATATTCTTTTCTTACTTTACTTCTTCACTTTTCTAAATACTTATTACTTATCAAAGCATACTCCCTTAAAACTGAAATTCTATCTTCTTTTCTTACTTTACTTCTTCACTTTTCTATAGGCTAACTTTCATCTACAAGCATATCTTGACAAACTGAATACAGATTCGTAATTATTATATTATTACTAACATTTTGGATATTCTAACTTATATTTTAGTGCTTGCTACGAATACTTATCATTAGATATTCTTTTCTTACTTTACTTCTTCACTTTTCTAAATACTTATTACTTATCAAAGCATACTCCTTAAAACTGAAATTCTATCTTCTTTTCTTACTTTACTTCTTCACTTTTCTATAGGCTAACTTTCATCTACAAGCATATCTTGACAAACTGAATACAGATTCGTAATTATTATATTATTACTAACATTTTGGATATTCTAACTTATATTTTAGTGCTTGCTACGAATACTTATCATTAGATATTCTTTTCTTACTTTACTTCTTCACTTTTCTAAATACTTATTACTTATCAAAGCATACTCCTTAAAACTGAAATTCTATCTTCTTTTCTTACTTTACATCTTCACTAACATAAATACTTATTTAATCTCAAAGCATAATACTTAAAACTAAAATTCTTTATTCTTTTCTTACTTTACTTCTTCACTTTTCAAAATACTTATTACTTCTCAAAGCATAATACTTAAAACTAAAATTCTATATTCTTTTCTTACTTTACATCTTCACTAACATAAATACTTATTACTTCTCAAAGCATACTCCTTAAAACTGAAATTCTATCTTCTTTTCTTACTTCTCTTCTTCAATTTTCTAAATACTTATTACTTATCAAAGCATACTCCTTAAAACTGAAATTCTATCTTCTTTTCTTACTTTACTTCTTCACTTTTCTATAGGCTAACTTTCATCTACAAGCATATCTTGACAAACTGAATACAGATTCGTAATTATTATATTATTACTAACATTTTGGATATTCTAACTTATATTTTAGTGCTTGCTACGAATACTTATCATTAGATATTCTTTTCTTACTTTACTTCTTCACTTTTCTAAATACTTATTACTTATCAAAGCATACTCCTTAAAACTGAAATTCTATCTTCTTTTCTTACTTTACATCTTCACTAACATAAATACTTATTTAATCTCAAAGCATAATACTTAAAACTAAAATTCTTTATTCTTTTCTTACTTTACTTCTTCACTTTTCAAAATACTTATTACTTCTCAAAGCATAATACTTAAAACTAAAATTCTATATTCTTTTCTTACTTTACATCTTCACTAACATAAATACTTATTACTTCTCAAAGCATACTCCTTAAAACTGAAATTCTATCTTCTTTTCTTACTTCTCTTCTTCACTTTTCTAAATACTTATTACTTATCAAAGCATACTCCTTAAAACTGAAATTCTATCTTCTTTTCTTACTTTACATCTTCACTAACATAAATACTTATTTAATCTCAAAGCATAATACTTAAAACTAAAATTCTTTATTCTTTTCTTACTTTACTTCTTCACTTTTCAAAATACTTATTACTTCTCAAAGCATAATACTTAAAACTAAAATTCTATATTCTTTTCTTACTTTACATCTTCACTAACATAAATACTTATTACTTCTCAAAGCATACTCCTTAAAACTGAAATTCTATCTTCTTTTCTTACTTCTCTTCTTCAATTTTCTAAATACTTATTACTTCTCAAAGCATACTCCTTAAAACTGAAATTCTATCTTCTTTTCTTACTTCTCTTCTTCACTTTTCTAAATACTTATTACTTATCAAAGCATACTCCTTAAAACTGAAATTCTATCTTCTTTTCTTACTTTACTTCTTCACTTTTCTATAGGCTAACTTTCATCTACAAGCATATCTTGACAAACTGAATACAGATTCGTAATTATTATATTATTACTAACATTTTGGATATTCTAACTTATATTTTAGTGCTTGCTACGAATACTTATCATTAGATATTCTTTTCTTACTTTACTTCTTCACTTTTCTAAATACTTATTACTTATCAAAGCATACTCCTTAAAACTGAAATTCTATCTTCTTTTCTTACTTTACTTCTTCACTTTTCTATAGGCTAACTTTCATCTACAAGCATATCTTGACAAACTGAATACAGATTCGTAATTATTATATTATTACTAACATTTTGGATATTCTAACTTATATTTTAGTGCTTGCTACGAATACTTATCATTAGATATTCTTTTCTTACTTTACTTCTTCACTTTTCTAAATACTTATTACTTATCAAAGCATACTCCTTAAAACTGAAATTCTATCTTCTTTTCTTACTTTACTTCTTCACTTTTCTATAGGCTAACTTTCATCTACAAGCATATCTTGACAAACTGAATACAGATTCGTAATTATTATATTATTACTAACATTTTGGATATTCTAACTTATATTTTAGTGCTTGCTACGAATACTTATCATTAGATATTCTTTTCTTACTTTACTTCTTCACTTTTCTAAATACTTATTACTTATCAAAGCATACTCCTTAAAACTGAAATTCTATCTTCTTTTCTTACTTTACTTCTTCACTTTTCTATAGGCTAACTTTCATCTACAAGCATATCTTGACAAACTGAATACAGATTCGTAATTATTATATTATTACTAACATTTTGGATATTCTAACTTATATTTTAGTGCTTGCTACGAATACTTATCATTAGATATTCTTTTCTTACTTTACTTCTTCACTTTTCTAAATACTTATTACTTATCAAAGCATACTCCTTAAAACTGAAATTCTATCTTCTTTTCTTACTTTACATCTTCACTAACATAAATACTTATTTAATCTCAAAGCATAATACTTAAAACTAAAATTCTTTATTCTTTTCTTACTTTACTTCTTCACTTTTCAAAATACTTATTACTTCTCAAAGCATAATACTTAAAACTAAAATTCTATATTCTTTTCTTACTTTACATCTTCACTAACATAAATACTTATTACTTCTCAAAGCATACTCCTTAAAACTGAAATTCTATCTTCTTTTCTTACTTCTCTTCTTCAATTTTCTAAATACTTATTACTTCTCAAAGCATACTCCTTAAAACTGAAATTCTATCTTCTTTTCTTACTTCTCTTCTTCACTTTTCTAAATACTTATTACTTATCAAAGCATACTCCTTAAAACTGAAATTCTATCTTCTTTTCTTACTTTACTTCTTCACTTTTCTATAGGCTAACTTTCATCTACAAGCATATCTTGACAAACTGAATACAGATTCGTAATTATTATATTATTACTAACATTTTGGATATTCTAACTTATATTTTAGTGCTTGCTACGAATACTTATCATTAGATATTCTTTTCTTACTTTACTTCTTCACTTTTCTAAATACTTATTACTTATCAAAGCATACTCCTTAAAACTGAAATTCTATCTTCTTTTCTTACTTCTCTTCTTCACTTTTCTAAATACTTATTACTTATCAAAGCATACTCCTTAAAACTGAAATTCTATCTTCTTTTCTTACTTTACTTCTTCACTTTTCTATAGGCTAACTTTCATCTACAAGCATATCTTGACAAACTGAATACAGATTCGTAATTATTATATTATTACTAACATTTTGGATATTCTAACTTATATTTTAGTGCTTGCTACGAATACTTATCATTAGATATTCTTTTCTTACTTTACTTCTTCACTTTTCTAAATACTTATTACTTATCAAAGCATACTCCTTAAAACTGAAATTCTATCTTCTTTTCTTACTTTACTTCTTCACTTTTCTATAGGCTAACTTTCATCTACAAGCATATCTTGACAAACTGAATACAGATTCGTAATTATTATATTATTACTAACATTTTGGATATTCTAACTTATATTTTAGTGCTTGCTACGAATACTTATCATTAGATATTCTTTTCTTACTTTACTTCTTCACTTTTCTAAATACTTATTACTTATCAAAGCATACTCCTTAAAACTGAAATTCTATCTTCTTTTCTTACTTTACATCTTCACTAACATAAATACTTATTTAATCTCAAAGCATAATACTTAAAACTAAAATTCTTTATTCTTTTCTTACTTTACTTCTTCACTTTTCAAAATACTTATTACTTCTCAAAGCATAATACTTAAAACTAAAATTCTATATTCTTTTCTTACTTTACATCTTCACTAACATAAATACTTATTACTTCTCAAAGCATACTCCTTAAAACTGAAATTCTATCTTCTTTTCTTACTTCTCTTCTTCAATTTTCTAAATACTTATTACTTCTCAAAGCATACTCCTTAAAACTGAAATTCTATCTTCTTTTCTTACTTCTCTTCTTCACTTTTCTAAATACTTATTACTTATCAAAGCATACTCCTTAAAACTGAAATTCTATCTTCTTTTCTTACTTTACTTCTTCACTTTTCAAAATACTTATTACTTCTCAAAGCATAATACTTAAAACTAAAATTCTATATTCTTTTCTTACTTTACATCTTCACTAACATAAATACTTATTACTTCTCAAAGCATACTCCTTAAAACTGAAATTCTATCTTCTTTTCTTACTTCTCTTCTTCAATTTTCTAAATACTTATTACTTATCAAAGCATACTCCTTAAAACTGAAATTCTATCTTCTTTTCTTACTTTACTTCTTCACTTTTCTATAGGCTAACTTTCATCTACAAGCATATCTTGACAAACTGAATACAGATTCGTAATTATTATATTATTACTAACATTTTGGATATTCTAACTTATATTTTAGTGCTTGCTACGAATACTTATCATTAGATATTCTTTTCTTACTTTACTTCTTCACTTTTCTAAATACTTATTACTTATCAAAGCATACTCCTTAAAACTGAAATTCTATCTTCTTTTCTTACTTTACATCTTCACTAACATAAATACTTATTTAATCTCAAAGCATAATACTTAAAACTAAAATTCTTTATTCTTTTCTTACTTTACTTCTTCACTTTTCAAAATACTTATTACTTCTCAAAGCATAATACTTAAAACTAAAATTCTATATTCTTTTCTTACTTTACATCTTCACTAACATAAATACTTATTACTTCTCAAAGCATACTCCTTAAAACTGAAATTCTATCTTCTTTTCTTACTTCTCTTCTTCAATTTTCTAAATACTTATTACTTCTCAAAGCATACTCCTTAAAACTGAAATTCTATCTTCTTTTCTTACTTCTCTTCTTCACTTTTCTAAATACTTATTACTTATCAAAGCATACTCCTTAAAACTGAAATTCTATCTTCTTTTCTTACTTTACTTCTTCACTTTTCAAAATACTTATTACTTCTCAAAGCATAATACTTAAAACTAAAATTCTATATTCTTTTCTTACTTTACATCTTCACTAACATAAATACTTATTACTTCTCAAAGCATACTCCTTAAAACTGAAATTCTATCTTCTTTTCTTACTTCTCTTCTTCAATTTTCTAAATACTTATTACTTATCAAAGCATACTCCTTAAAACTGAAATTCTATCTTCTTTTCTTACTTTACTTCTTCACTTTTCTATAGGCTAACTTTCATCTACAAGCATATCTTGACAAACTGAATACAGATTCGTAATTATTATATTATTACTAACATTTTGGATATTCTAACTTATATTTTAGTGCTTGCTACGAATACTTATCATTAGATATTCTTTTCTTACTTTACTTCTTCACTTTTCTAAATACTTATTACTTATCAAAGCATACTCCTTAAAACTGAAATTCTATCTTCTTTTCTTACTTTACATCTTCACTAACATAAATACTTATTTAATCTCAAAGCATAATACTTAAAACTAAAATTCTTTATTCTTTTCTTACTTTACTTCTTCACTTTTCAAAATACTTATTACTTCTCAAAGCATAATACTTAAAACTAAAATTCTATATTCTTTTCTTACTTTACATCTTCACTAACATAAATACTTATTACTTCTCAAAGCATACTCCTTAAAACTGAAATTCTATCTTCTTTTCTTACTTCTCTTCTTCAATTTTCTAAATACTTATTACTTCTCAAAGCATACTCCTTAAAACTGAAATTCTATCTTCTTTTCTTACTTCTCTTCTTCACTTTTCTAAATACTTATTACTTATCAAAGCATACTCCTTAAAACTGAAATTCTATCTTCTTTTCTTACTTTACTTCTTCACTTTTCAAAATACTTATTACTTCTCAAAGCATAATACTTAAAACTAAAATTCTATATTCTTTTCTTACTTTACATCTTCACTAACATAAATACTTATTACTTCTCAAAGCATACTCCTTAAAACTGAAATTCTATCTTCTTTTCTTACTTCTCTTCTTCAATTTTCTAAATACTTATTACTTATCAAAGCATACTCCTTAAAACTGAAATTCTATCTTCTTTTCTTACTTTACTTCTTCACTTTTCTATAGGCTAACTTTCATCTACAAGCATATCTTGACAAACTGAATACAGATTCGTAATTATTATATTATTACTAACATTTTGGATATTCTAACTTATATTTTAGTGCTTGCTACGAATACTTATCATTAGATATTCTTTTCTTACTTTACTTCTTCACTTTTCTAAATACTTATTACTTATCAAAGCATACTCCTTAAAACTGAAATTCTATCTTCTTTTCTTACTTTACATCTTCACTAACATAAATACTTATTTAATCTCAAAGCATAATACTTAAAACTAAAATTCTTTATTCTTTTCTTACTTTACTTCTTCACTTTTCAAAATACTTATTACTTCTCAAAGCATAATACTTAAAACTAAAATTCTATATTCTTTTCTTACTTTACATCTTCACTAACATAAATACTTATTACTTCTCAAAGCATACTCCTTAAAACTGAAATTCTATCTTCTTTTCTTACTTCTCTTCTTCACTTTTCTAAATACTTATTACTTATCAAAGCATACTCCTTAAAACTGAAATTCTATCTTCTTTTCTTACTTTACATCTTCACTAACATAAATACTTATTTAATCTCAAAGCATAATACTTAAAACTAAAATTCTTTATTCTTTTCTTACTTTACTTCTTCACTTTTCAAAATACTTATTACTTCTCAAAGCATAATACTTAAAACTAAAATTCTATATTCTTTTCTTACTTTACATCTTCACTAACATAAATACTTATTACTTCTCAAAGCATACTCCTTAAAACTGAAATTCTATCTTCTTTTCTTACTTCTCTTCTTCAATTTTCTAAATACTTATTACTTCTCAAAGCATACTCCTTAAAACTGAAATTCTATCTTCTTTTCTTACTTCTCTTCTTCACTTTTCTAAATACTTATTACTTATCAAAGCATACTCCTTAAAACTGAAATTCTATCTTCTTTTCTTACTTTACTTCTTCACTTTTCTATAGGCTAACTTTCATCTACAAGCATATCTTGACAAACTGAATACAGATTCGTAATTATTATATTATTACTAACATTTTGGATATTCTAACTTATATTTTAGTGCTTGCTACGAATACTTATCATTAGATATTCTTTTCTTACTTTACTTCTTCACTTTTCTAAATACTTATTACTTATCAAAGCATACTCCTTAAAACTGAAATTCTATCTTCTTTTCTTACTTTACTTCTTCACTTTTCTATAGGCTAACTTTCATCTACAAGCATATCTTGACAAACTGAATACAGATTCGTAATTATTATATTATTACTAACATTTTGGATATTCTAACTTATATTTTAGTGCTTGCTACGAATACTTATCATTAGATATTCTTTTCTTACTTTACTTCTTCACTTTTCTAAATACTTATTACTTATCAAAGCATACTCCTTAAAACTGAAATTCTATCTTCTTTTCTTACTTTACTTCTTCACTTTTCTATAGGCTAACTTTCATCTACAAGCATATCTTGACAAACTGAATACAGATTCGTAATTATTATATTATTACTAACATTTTGGATATTCTAACTTATATTTTAGTGCTTGCTACGAATACTTATCATTAGATATTCTTTTCTTACTTTACTTCTTCACTTTTCTAAATACTTATTACTTATCAAAGCATACTCCTTAAAACTGAAATTCTATCTTCTTTTCTTACTTTACATCTTCACTAACATAAATACTTATTTAATCTCAAAGCATAATACTTAAAACTAAAATTCTTTATTCTTTTCTTACTTTACTTCTTCACTTTTCAAAATACTTATTACTTCTCAAAGCATAATACTTAAAACTAAAATTCTATATTCTTTTCTTACTTTACATCTTCACTAACATAAATACTTATTACTTCTCAAAGCATACTCCTTAAAACTGAAATTCTATCTTCTTTTCTTACTTCTCTTCTTCAATTTTCTAAATACTTATTACTTCTCAAAGCATACTCCTTAAAACTGAAATTCTATCTTCTTTTCTTACTTCTCTTCTTCACTTTTCTAAATACTTATTACTTATCAAAGCATACTCCTTAAAACTGAAATTCTATCTTCTTTTCTTACTTTACTTCTTCACTTTTCTATAGGCTAACTTTCATCTACAAGCATATCTTGACAAACTGAATACAGATTCGTAATTATTATATTATTACTAACATTTTGGATATTCTAACTTATATTTTAGTGCTTGCTACGAATACTTATCATTAGATATTCTTTTCTTACTTTACTTCTTCACTTTTCTAAATACTTATTACTTATCAAAGCATACTCCTTAAAACTGAAATTCTATCTTCTTTTCTTACTTTACATCTTCACTAACATAAATACTTATTTAATCTCAAAGCATAATACTTAAAACTAAAATTCTTTATTCTTTTCTTACTTTACTTCTTCACTTTTCAAAATACTTATTACTTCTCAAAGCATAATACTTAAAACTAAAATTCTATATTCTTTTCTTACTTTACATCTTCACTAACATAAATACTTATTACTTCTCAAAGCATACTCCTTAAAACTGAAATTCTATCTTCTTTTCTTACTTCTCTTCTTCAATTTTCTAAATACTTATTACTTCTCAAAGCATACTCCTTAAAACTGAAATTCTATCTTCTTTTCTTACTTCTCTTCTTCACTTTTCTAAATACTTATTACTTATCAAAGCATACTCCTTAAAACTGAAATTCTATCTTCTTTTCTTACTTTACTTCTTCACTTTTCAAAATACTTATTACTTCTCAAAGCATAATACTTAAAACTAAAATTCTATATTCTTTTCTTACTTTACATCTTCACTAACATAAATACTTATTACTTCTCAAAGCATACTCCTTAAAACTGAAATTCTATCTTCTTTTCTTACTTCTCTTCTTCAATTTTCTAAATACTTATTACTTATCAAAGCATACTCCTTAAAACTGAAATTCTATCTTCTTTTCTTACTTTACTTCTTCACTTTTCTATAGGCTAACTTTCATCTACAAGCATATCTTGACAAACTGAATACAGATTCGTAATTATTATATTATTACTAACATTTTGGATATTCTAACTTATATTTTAGTGCTTGCTACGAATACTTATCATTAGATATTCTTTTCTTACTTTACTTCTTCACTTTTCTAAATACTTATTACTTATCAAAGCATACTCCTTAAAACTGAAATTCTATCTTCTTTTCTTACTTTACTTCTTCACTTTTCTATAGGCTAACTTTCATCTACAAGCATATCTTGACAAACTGAATACAGATTCGTAATTATTATATTATTACTAACATTTTGGATATTCTAACTTATATTTTAGTGCTTGCTACGAATACTTATCATTAGATATTCTTTTCTTACTTTACTTCTTCACTTTTCTAAATACTTATTACTTATCAAAGCATACTCCTTAAAACTGAAATTCTATCTTCTTTTCTTACTTTACTTCTTCACTTTTCTATAGGCTAACTTTCATCTACAAGCATATCTTGACAAACTGAATACAGATTCGTAATTATTATATTATTACTAACATTTTGGATATTCTAACTTATATTTTAGTGCTTGCTACGAATACTTATCATTAGATATTCTTTTCTTACTTTACTTCTTCACTTTTCTAAATACTTATTACTTATCAAAGCATACTCCTTAAAACTGAAATTCTATCTTCTTTTCTTACTTTACATCTTCACTAACATAAATACTTATTTAATCTCAAAGCATAATACTTAAAACTAAAATTCTTTATTCTTTTCTTACTTTACTTCTTCACTTTTCAAAATACTTATTACTTCTCAAAGCATAATACTTAAAACTAAAATTCTATATTCTTTTCTTACTTTACATCTTCACTAACATAAATACTTATTACTTCTCAAAGCATACTCCTTAAAACTGAAATTCTATCTTCTTTTCTTACTTCTCTTCTTCAATTTTCTAAATACTTATTACTTCTCAAAGCATACTCCTTAAAACTGAAATTCTATCTTCTTTTCTTACTTCTCTTCTTCACTTTTCTAAATACTTATTACTTATCAAAGCATACTCCTTAAAACTGAAATTCTATCTTCTTTTCTTACTTTACTTCTTCACTTTTCTATAGGCTAACTTTCATCTACAAGCATATCTTGACAAACTGAATACAGATTCGTAATTATTATATTATTACTAACATTTTGGATATTCTAACTTATATTTTAGTGCTTGCTACGAATACTTATCATTAGATATTCTTTTCTTACTTTACTTCTTCACTTTTCTAAATACTTATTACTTATCAAAGCATACTCCTTAAAACTGAAATTCTATCTTCTTTTCTTACTTTACATCTTCACTAACATAAATACTTATTTAATCTCAAAGCATAATACTTAAAACTAAAATTCTTTATTCTTTTCTTACTTTACTTCTTCACTTTTCAAAATACTTATTACTTCTCAAAGCATAATACTTAAAACTAAAATTCTATATTCTTTTCTTACTTTACATCTTCACTAACATAAATACTTATTACTTCTCAAAGCATACTCCTTAAAACTGAAATTCTATCTTCTTTTCTTACTTCTCTTCTTCAATTTTCTAAATACTTATTACTTCTCAAAGCATACTCCTTAAAACTGAAATTCTATCTTCTTTTCTTACTTCTCTTCTTCACTTTTCTAAATACTTATTACTTATCAAAGCATACTCCTTAAAACTGAAATTCTATCTTCTTTTCTTACTTTACTTCTTCACTTTTCAAAATACTTATTACTTCTCAAAGCATAATACTTAAAACTAAAATTCTATATTCTTTTCTTACTTTACATCTTCACTAACATAAATACTTATTACTTCTCAAAGCATACTCCTTAAAACTGAAATTCTATCTTCTTTTCTTACTTCTCTTCTTCAATTTTCTAAATACTTATTACTTATCAAAGCATACTCCTTAAAACTGAAATTCTATCTTCTTTTCTTACTTTA
Organism: Loxodes magnus; assembly: GCA_946699065.1. Classification (NCBI taxonomy): domain Eukaryota; phylum Ciliophora; class Karyorelictea; order Loxodida; family Loxodidae; genus Loxodes; species Loxodes magnus. Next base: position 13,656 of record CAMPDV010005166.1, read on the forward strand.
CTTCTTCACTTTTCTATAGGCTAACTTTCATCTACAAGCATATCTTGACAAACTGAATACAGATTCGTAATTATTATATTATTACTAACATTTTGGATATTCTAACTTATATTTTAGTGCTTGCTACGAATACTTATCATTAGATATTCTTTTCTTACTTTACTTCTTCACTTTTCTAAATACTTATTACTTATCAAAGCATACTCCTTAAAACTGAAATTCTATCTTCTTTTCTTACTTTACATCTTCACTAACATAAATACTTATTTAATCTCAAAGCATAATACTTAAAACTAAAATTCTTTATTCTTTTCTTACTTTACTTCTTCACTTTTCAAAATACTTATTACTTCTCAAAGCATAATACTTAAAACTAAAATTCTATATTCTTTTCTTACTTTACATCTTCACTAACATAAATACTTATTACTTCTCAAAGCATACTCCTTAAAACTGAAATTCTATCTTCTTTTCTTACTTCTCTTCTTCACTTTTCTAAATACTTATTACTTATCAAAGCATACTCCTTAAACTGAAATTCTATCTTCTTTTCTTACTTTACATCTTCACTAACATAAATACTTATTTAATCTCAAAGCATAATACTTAAAACTAAAATTCTTTATTCTTTTCTTACTTTACTTCTTCACTTTTCAAAATACTTATTACTTCTCAAAGCATAATACTTAAAACTAAAATTCTATATTCTTTTCTTACTTTACATCTTCACTAACATAAATACTTATTACTTCTCAAAGCATACTCCTTAAAACTGAAATTCTATCTTCTTTTCTTACTTCTCTTCTTCAATTTTCTAAATACTTATTACTTCTCAAAGCATACTCCTTAAAACTGAAATTCTATCTTCTTTTCTTACTTCTCTTCTTCACTTTTCTAAATACTTATTACTTATCAAAGCATACTCCTTAAAACTGAAATTCTATCTTCTTTTCTTACTTTACTTCTTCACTTTTCTATAGGCTAACTTTCATCTACAAGCATATCTTGACAAACTGAATACAGATTCGTAATTATTATATTATTACTAACATTTTGGATATTCTAACTTATATTTTAGTGCTTGCTACGAATACTTATCATTAGATATTCTTTTCTTACTTTACTTCTTCACTTTTCTAAATACTTATTACTTATCAAAGCATACTCCTTAAAACTGAAATTCTATCTTCTTTTCTTACTTTACTTCTTCACTTTTCTATAGGCTAACTTTCATCTACAAGCATATCTTGACAAACTGAATACAGATTCGTAATTATTATATTATTACTAACATTTTGGATATTCTAACTTATATTTTAGTGCTTGCTACGAATACTTATCATTAGATATTCTTTTCTTACTTTACTTCTTCACTTTTCTAAATACTTATTACTTATCAAAGCATACTCCTTAAAACTGAAATTCTATCTTCTTTTCTTACTTTACTTCTTCACTTTTCTATAGGCTAACTTTCATCTACAAGCATATCTTGACAAACTGAATACAGATTCGTAATTATTATATTATTACTAACATTTTGGATATTCTAACTTATATTTTAGTGCTTGCTACGAATACTTATCATTAGATATTCTTTTCTTACTTTACTTCTTCACTTTTCTAAATACTTATTACTTATCAAAGCATACTCCTTAAAACTGAAATTCTATCTTCTTTTCTTACTTTACATCTTCACTAACATAAATACTTATTTAATCTCAAAGCATAATACTTAAAACTAAAATTCTTTATTCTTTTCTTACTTTACTTCTTCACTTTTCAAAATACTTATTACTTCTCAAAGCATAATACTTAAAACTAAAATTCTATATTCTTTTCTTACTTTACATCTTCACTAACATAAATACTTATTACTTCTCAAAGCATACTCCTTAAAACTGAAATTCTATCTTCTTTTCTTACTTCTCTTCTTCAATTTTCTAAATACTTATTACTTCTCAAAGCATACTCCTTAAAACTGAAATTCTATCTTCTTTTCTTACTTCTCTTCTTCACTTTTCTAAATACTTATTACTTATCAAAGCATACTCCTTAAAACTGAAATTCTATCTTCTTTTCTTACTTTACTTCTTCACTTTTCTATAGGCTAACTTTCATCTACAAGCATATCTTGACAAACTGAATACAGATTCGTAATTATTATATTATTACTAACATTTTGGATATTCTAACTTATATTTTAGTGCTTGCTACGAATACTTATCATTAGATATTCTTTTCTTACTTTACTTCTTCACTTTTCTAAATACTTATTACTTATCAAAGCATACTCCTTAAAACTGAAATTCTATCTTCTTTTCTTACTTCTCTTCTTCACTTTTCTAAATACTTATTACTTATCAAAGCATACTCCTTAAAACTGAAATTCTATCTTCTTTTCTTACTTTACTTCTTCACTTTTCTATAGGCTAACTTTCATCTACAAGCATATCTTGACAAACTGAATACAGATTCGTAATTATTATATTATTACTAACATTTTGGATATTCTAACTTATATTTTAGTGCTTGCTACGAATACTTATCATTAGATATTCTTTTCTTACTTTACTTCTTCACTTTTCTAAATACTTATTACTTATCAAAGCATACTCCTTAAAACTGAAATTCTATCTTCTTTTCTTACTTTACTTCTTCACTTTTCTATAGGCTAACTTTCATCTACAAGCATATCTTGACAAACTGAATACAGATTCGTAATTATTATATTATTACTAACATTTTGGATATTCTAACTTATATTTTAGTGCTTGCTACGAATACTTATCATTAGATATTCTTTTCTTACTTTACTTCTTCACTTTTCTAAATACTTATTACTTATCAAAGCATACTCCTTAAAACTGAAATTCTATCTTCTTTTCTTACTTTACATCTTCACTAACATAAATACTTATTTAATCTCAAAGCATAATACTTAAAACTAAAATTCTTTATTCTTTTCTTACTTTACTTCTTCACTTTTCAAAATACTTATTACTTCTCAAAGCATAATACTTAAAACTAAAATTCTATATTCTTTTCTTACTTTACATCTTCACTAACATAAATACTTATTACTTCTCAAAGCATACTCCTTAAAACTGAAATTCTATCTTCTTTTCTTACTTCTCTTCTTCACTTTTCTAAATACTTATTACTTATCAAAGCATACTCCTTAAAACTGAAATTCTATCTTCTTTTCTTACTTTACATCTTCACTAACATAAATACTTATTTAATCTCAAAGCATAATACTTAAAACTAAAATTCTTTATTCTTTTCTTACTTTACTTCTTCACTTTTCAAAATACTTATTACTTCTCAAAGCATAATACTTAAAACTAAAATTCTATATTCTTTTCTTACTTTACATCTTCACTAACATAAATACTTATTACTTCTCAAAGCATACTCCTTAAAACTGAAATTCTATCTTCTTTTCTTACTTCTCTTCTTCAATTTTCTAAATACTTATTACTTCTCAAAGCATACTCCTTAAAACTGAAATTCTATCTTCTTTTCTTACTTCTCTTCTTCACTTTTCTAAATACTTATTACTTATCAAAGCATACTCCTTAAAACTGAAATTCTATCTTCTTTTCTTACTTTACTTCTTCACTTTTCTATAGGCTAACTTTCATCTACAAGCATATCTTGACAAACTGAATACAGATTCGTAATTATTATATTATTACTAACATTTTGGATATTCTAACTTATATTTTAGTGCTTGCTACGAATACTTATCATTAGATATTCTTTTCTTACTTTACTTCTTCACTTTTCTAAATACTTATTACTTATCAAAGCATACTCCTTAAAACTGAAATTCTATCTTCTTTTCTTACTTTACATCTTCACTAACATAAATACTTATTTAATCTCAAAGCATAATACTTAAAACTAAAATTCTTTATTCTTTTCTTACTTTACTTCTTCACTTTTCAAAATACTTATTACTTCTCAAAGCATAATACTTAAAACTAAAATTCTATATTCTTTTCTTACTTTACATCTTCACTAACATAAATACTTATTACTTCTCAAAGCATACTCCTTAAAACTGAAATTCTATCTTCTTTTCTTACTTCTCTTCTTCAATTTTCTAAATACTTATTACTTATCAAAGCATACTCCTTAAAACTGAAATTCTATCTTCTTTTCTTACTTTACTTCTTCACTTTTCTATAGGCTAACTTTCATCTACAAGCATATCTTGACAAACTGAATACAGATTCGTAATTATTATATTATTACTAACATTTTGGATATTCTAACTTATATTTTAGTGCTTGCTACGAATACTTATCATTAGATATTCTTTTCTTACTTTACTTCTTCACTTTTCTAAATACTTATTACTTATCAAAGCATACTCCTTAAAACTGAAATTCTATCTTCTTTTCTTACTTTACATCTTCACTAACATAAATACTTATTTAATCTCAAAGCATAATACTTAAAACTAAAATTCTTTATTCTTTTCTTACTTTACTTCTTCACTTTTCAAAATACTTATTACTTCTCAAAGCATAATACTTAAAACTAAAATTCTATATTCTTTTCTTACTTTACATCTTCACTAACATAAATACTTATTACTTCTCAAAGCATACTCCTTAAAACTGAAATTCTATCTTCTTTTCTTACTTCTCTTCTTCACTTTTCTAAATACTTATTACTTATCAAAGCATACTCCTTAAAACTGAAATTCTATCTTCTTTTCTTACTTTACATCTTCACTAACATAAATACTTATTTAATCTCAAAGCATAATACTTAAAACTAAAATTCTTTATTCTTTTCTTACTTTACTTCTTCACTTTTCAAAATACTTATTACTTCTCAAAGCATAATACTTAAAACTAAAATTCTATATTCTTTTCTTACTTTACATCTTCACTAACATAAATACTTATTACTTCTCAAAGCATACTCCTTAAAACTGAAATTCTATCTTCTTTTCTTACTTCTCTTCTTCACTTTCTAAATACTTATTACTTATCAAAGCATACTCCTTAAAACTGAAATTCTATCTTCTTTTCTTACTTTACTTCTTCACTTTTCTATAGGCTAACTTTCATCTACAAGCATATCTTGACAAACTGAATACAGATTCGTAATTATTATATTATTACTAACATTTTGGATATTCTAACTTATATTTTAGTGCTTGCTACGAATACTTATCATTAGATATTCTTTTCTTACTTTACTTCTTCACTTTTCTAAATACTTATTACTTATCAAAGCATACTCCTTAAAACTGAAATTCTATCTTCTTTTCTTACTTTACATCTTCACTAACATAAATACTTATTTAATCTCAAAGCATAATACTTAAAACTAAAATTCTTTATTCTTTTCTTACTTTACTTCTTCACTTTTCAAAATACTTATTACTTCTCAAAGCATAATACTTAAAACTAAAATTCTATATTCTTTTCTTACTTTACATCTTCACTAACATAAATACTTATTACTTCTCAAAGCATACTCCTTAAAACTGAAATTCTATCTTCTTTTCTTACTTCTCTTCTTCAATTTTCTAAATACTTATTACTTCTCAAGCATACTCCTTAAAACTGAAATTCTATCTTCTTTTCTTACTTCTCTTCTTCACTTTTCTAAATACTTATTACTTATCAAAGCATACTCCTTAAAACTGAAATTCTATCTTCTTTTCTTACTTTACTTCTTCACTTTTCTATAGGCTAACTTTCATCTACAAGCATATCTTGACAAACTGAATACAGATTCGTAATTATTATATTATTACTAACATTTTGGATATTCTAACTTATATTTTAGTGCTTGCTACGAATACTTATCATTAGATATTCTTTTCTTACTTTACTTCTTCACTTTTCTAAATACTTATTACTTATTATCAAATTCTATCTTCTTTTCTTACTTCTCATCTTCACTTAACTAAATACTTATTACTTATCAAAGCATACTCCTTAAAACTGAAATTCTTTATCTTACTTTCATCTACAAGCATATCTTGACAAACTGAATACAGATTCGTAATTATTATATTATTACTAACATTTTACATATTCTAACTTATATTTTAGTGCTTGCTACGAATCCTTATCATTAGATATTCTTTTCTTACTTCTACTTCTTCACTTTTCTAAATACTTATTACTTATCAAAGCATACTCCTTAAAACTGAAATTCTATCTTCTTTTCTTACTTTTCTTCACTAACATAAATACTTATTTAATCTCAAAGCATAATACTTAAAACTAAAATTCTTTATTCTTTTCTTACTTTACTTCTTCACTTTTCAAAATACTTATTACTTCTCAAAGCATAATACTTAAAACTAAAATTCTATATTCTTTTCTTACTTTACATCTTCACTAACATAAATACTTATTACTTCTCAAAGCATACTCCTTAAAACTGAAATTCTATCTTCTTTTCTTACTTCTCTTCTTCAATTTTCTAATAAGTATTTAGAAAATTGAAGAAGAGAAGTAAGAAAAGAAGATAGAATTTCAGTTTTAAGGAGTATGCTTTGAGAAGTAATAAGTATTATGTTAGTGAAGATGTAAAGTAAGAAAAGAATATAGAATTTTAGTTTTAAGTATTATGCTTTGAGAAGTAATAAGTATTTTGAAAAGTGAAGAAGTAAAGTAAGAAAAGAATAAAGAATTTTAGTTTTAAGTATTATGCTTTGAGATTAAATAAGTATTTATGTTAGTGAAGAAAAGAAGATAGAATTTCAGTTTTAAGGAGTATGCTTTGATAAGTAATAAGTATTTTAGAAAATTGAAGAAGAGAAGTAAGAAAAGAAGATAGAATTTCAGTTTTAAGGAGTATGCTTTGAGAAGTAATAAGTATTTATGTTAGTGAAGATGTAAAGTAAGAAAAGAATATAGAATTTTAGTTTTAAGTATTATGCTTTGAGAAGTAATAAGTATTTTGAAAAGTGAAGAAGTAAAGTAAGAAAAGAATAAAGAATTTTAGTTTTAAGTATTATGCTTTGAGATTAAATAAGTATTATGTTAGTGAAGATGTAAAGGTAAGAAAAGAAGATAGAATTTCAGTTTTAAGGAGTATGCTTTGATAAGTAATAAGTATTTAGAAAATGAAGAAGTAAAGTAAGAATAAGAATATCTAATGATAAGTATTCGTAGCAAGCACTAAAATATAAGTTAGAATATCCAAAATGTTAGTAATAATATAATAATTACGAATCTGTATTCAGTTTGTCAAGATATGCTTGTAGATGAAAGTTAGCCTAGAGAAAAGTGAAGAAGTAAAGTAAGAAAAGAAGATAGAATTTCAGTTTTAAGGAGTATGCTTTGATAAGTAATAAGTATTTAGAAAAGTGAAGAAGAGAAGTAAGAAAAGAAGATAGAATTTCAGTTTTAAGGAGTATGCTTTGAGAAGTAATAAGTATTTAGAAAATTGAAGAAGAGAAGTAAGAAAAGAAGATAGAATTTCAGTTTTAAGGAGTATGCTTTGAGAAGTAATAAGTATTTATGTTAGTGAAGATGTAAAGTAAGAAAAGAATATAGAATTTTAGTTTTAAGTATTATGCTTTGAGAAGTAATAAGTATTTTGAAAAGTGAAGAAGTAAAGTAAGAAAAGAATAAAGAATTTTAGTTTTAAGTATTATGCTTTGAGATTAAATAAGTATTTATGTTAGTGAAGATGTAAAGTAAGAAAAGAAGATAGAATTTTCAGTTTTAAGGAGTATGCTTTGATAAGTAATAAGTATTTAGAAAAGTGAAGAAGTAAAGTAAGAAAAGAATATCTAATGATAAGTATTCGTAGCAAGCACTAAAATATAAGTTAGAATATCCAAAATGTTAGTAATAATATAATAATTACGAATCTGTATTCAGTTTGTCAAGATATGCTTGTAGATGAAATTAGCCTATAGAAAAGTGAAGAAGTAAAGTAAGAAAAGAAGATAGAATTTCAGTTTTAAGGGAGTATGCTTTGATAAGTAATAAGTATTTAGAAAAGTGAAGAAGAGAAGTAAGAAAAGAAGATAGAATTTCAGTTTTAAGGAGTATGCTTTGAGAAGTAATAAGTATTTTATGTTAGTGAAGATGTAAAGTAAGAAAAGAATATAGAATTTTAGTTTAAGTATTATGCTTTGAGAAGTAATAAGTATTTTGAAAAGTGAAGAAGTAAAGGTAAGAAAAGAATAAAGAATTTTAGTTTTAAGTATTATGCTTTGAGATTAAATAAGTATTTATGTTAGTGAAGATGTAAAGTAAGAAAAGAAGATAGAATTTCAGTTTTAAGGAGTATGCTTTGATAAGTAATAAGTATTTAGAAAAGTGAAGAAAGAGAAGTAAGAAAAGAAGATAGAATTTCAGTTTTAAGGAGTATGCTTTGAGAAGTAATAGTATTTATGTTAGTGAAGATGTAAAGTAAGAAAAGAATATAGAATTTTAGTTTTAAGTATTATGCTTTGAGAAGTAATAAGTATTTTGAAAAGTGAAGAAGTAAAGTAAGAAAAGAATAAAGAATTTTAGGTTTAAGTATTATGCTTTGAGATTAAATAAGTATTTATGTTAGTGAAGAGTAAAGTAAGAAAAGAAGATAGAATTTCAGTTTTAAGGAGTATGCTTTGATAAGTAATAAGTATTTAGAAAAGTGAAGAAAGTAAAGTAAGAAAAGAATATCTAATGATAAGTATTCGTAGCAAGCACTAAAATATAAGTTAGAATATCCAAAATGTTAGTAATAATATAATAATTACGAATCTGTATTCAGTTTGTCAAGATATGCTTGTAGATGAAAGTTAGCCTATAGAAAAGTGAAGAAGTAAAGTAAGAAAAGAAGATAGAATTTCAGTTTTAAGGAGTATGCTTTGATAAGTAATAAGTATTAGAAAATTGAAGAAGAGAAGTAAGAAAAGAAGATAGAATTTCAGTTTTAAGGAGTATGCTTTGAGAAGTAATAAGTATTTATGTTAGTGAAGATGTAAAGTAAGAAAAGAAATATAGAATTTTAGTTTTAAGTATTATGCTTTGAGAAGTAATAAGTATTTTGAAAAGTGAAGAAGTAAAGTAAGAAAAGAATAAAGAATTTTAGTTTTAAGTATTATGCTTTGAGATTAAATAAGTATTTATGTTAGTGAAGATGTAAAGTAAGAAAAGAAGATAGAATTTCAGTTTTAAGGAGTATGCTTTGATAAGTAATAAGTATTTAGAAAAGTGAAGAAGTAAAGTAAGAAAAGAATATCTAATGATAAGTATTCGTAGCAAGCACTAAAATATAAGTTTAGAATATCCAAAATGTTAGTAATAATATAATAATTACGAATCTGTATTCAGTTTGTCAAGATATGCTTGTAGATGAAAGTTAGCCTATAGAAAAGTGAAGAAGTAAAGTAAGAAAAGAAGATAGAATTTCAGTTTTAAGGAGTATGCTTTGATAAGTAATAAGTATTTAGAAAAGTGAAGAGAGAAGTAGAAGAGAAGATAGAATTTCAGTTTTAAGGAGTATGCTTTGAGAAGTAATAAGTATTTAGAAAATTGAAGAAGAGAAGTAAGAAAAGAAGATAGAATTTCAGTTTTAAGGAGTATGCTTTGAGAAGTAATAAGTATTTATGTTAGTGAAGATGTAAAGTAAGAAAAGAATATAGAATTTTAGTTTTAAGTATTATGCTTTGAGAAGTAATAAGTATTTTGAAAAGTGAAGAAGTAAAGTAAGAAAAGAATAAAGAATTTTAGTTTTAAGTAGTATGCTTTGAGATTAAATAGTATTTATGTTAGTGAAGATGTAAAGTAAGAAAAGAAGATAGAATTTCAGTTTTAAGGAGTATGCTTTGGATAAGTAATAAGTATTTAGAAAAGTGAAGAAGAGAAGTAAGAAAAGAAGATAGAATTCAGTTTAAGGAGTATGCCTTTGAGAAGTAATAAGTATTTATGTTAGTGAAGATGTAAAGTAAGAAAAGAATATAGAATTTTAGTTTTAAGTATTATGCTTTGAGAAGTAATAAGTATTTTGAAAGTGAAGAAGTAAAGTAAGAAAAGAATAAAGAATTTTAGTTTTAAGTATTATGCTTTGAGATTAAATAAGTATTTATGTTAGTGAAGATGTAAAGTAAGAAAAGAAGATAGAATTTCAGTTTTAAGGAGTATGCTTTGATAAGTAATAAGTATTTAGAAAAGTGAAGAAGTAAAGTAAGAAAAGAATATCTAATGATAAGTATTCGTAGCAAGCACTAAAATATAAGTTAGAATATCCAAAATGTTAGTAATAATATAATAATTACGAATCTGTATTCAGTTTGTCAAGATATGCTTGTAGATGAAAGTTAGCCTATAGAAAAGTGAAGAAGTAAAGTAAGAAAAGAAGATAGAATTTCAGTTTTAAGGAGTATGCTTTGATAAGTAATAAGTATTTAGAAAAGTGAAGAAGTAAAGTAAGAAAAGAATATCTAATGATAAGTATTCGTAGCAAGCACTAAAATATAAGTTAGAATATCCAAAATGTTAGTAATAATATAATAATTACGAATCTGTATTCAGTTTGTCAAGATATGCTTGTAGATGAAAGTTAGCCTATAGAAAAGTGAAGAAGTAAAGTAAGAAAAGAAGATAGAATTCAGTTTTAAGGAGTATGCTTTGATAAGTAATAAGTATTTAGAAAAGTGAAGAAGAGAAGTAAGAAAAGAAGATAGAATTTCAGTTTTAAGGAGTATGCTTTGATAAGTAATAAGTATTTAGAAAAGTGAAGAAGTAAAGTAAGAAAAGAATATCTATTGATAAGTATTCGTAGCAAGCACTAAAATATAAGTTAGAATATCCAAAATGTTAGTAATAATATAATAATTACGAATCTGTATTCAGTTTGTCAAGATATGCTTGTAGATGAAAGTTAGCCTATAGAAAAGTGAAGATGTAAAGTAAGAAAAGAAGATAGAATTTCAGTTTTAAGGAGTATGCTTTGATAAGTAATAAGTATTAGAAAAGTGAAGAAGAGAAGTAAGAAAAGAAGATAGAATTTCAGTTTTAAGGAGTATGCTTTGAGAAGTAATAAGTATTTAGAAAATTGAAGAAGAGAAGTAAGAAAAGAAGATAGAATTTCAGTTTTAAGGAGTATGCTTTGAGAGTAATAAGTATTTATGTTAGTGAAGATTAAAGTAAGAAAAGAATATAGAATTTTAGTTTTAAGTATTATGCTTTGAGAAGTAATAAGTATTTTGAAAAAGTGAAGAAGTAAAGTAAGAAAAGAATAAAGAATTTTAGTTTTAAGTATTATGCTTTGAATTAAATAAGTATTTATGTTAGTGAAGATGTAAAGTAAGAAAAGAAGATAGAATTTCAGTTTTAAGGAGTATGCTTTGATAAGTAATAAGTATTTAGAAAAGTGAAGAAGTAAAGTAAGGAAAAGAATATCTAATGATAAGTATTCGTAGCAAGCACTAAAATATAAGTTAGAATATCCAAAATGTTAGTAATAATATAATAATTACGAATCTGTATTCAGTTTGTCAAGATATGCTTGTAGATGAAAGTTAGCCTATAGAAAAGTGAAGAAGTAAAGTAAGAAAAGAAGATAGAATTTCAGTTTAAGGAGTATGCTTTGATAAGTAATAAGTATTTAGAAAAGTGAAGAAGTAAAGTAAGAAAAGAATATCTAATGATAAGTATTCGTAGCAAGCACTAAAATATAAGTTAGAATATCCAAAATGTTAGTAATAATATAATAATTACGAATCTGTATTCAGTTTGTCAAGATATGCTTGTAGATGAAAGTTAGCCTATAGAAAAGTGAAGAAGTAAAGTAAGAAAAGAAGATAGAATTTCAGTTTTAAGGAGTATGCTTTGATAAGTAATAAGTATTTAGAAAAGTGAAGGAAGTAAAGTAAGAAAAGAATATCTAATGATAAGTATTCGTAGCAAGCACTAAAATAAAGTTAGAATATCCAAAATGTTAGTAATAATATATAATTACGAATCTGTATTCAGTTTGTCAAGATATGCTTGTAGATGAAAGTTAGCCTATAGAAAAGTGAAGAAGTAAAGTAAGAAAAGAAGATAGAATTTCAGTTTTAAGGAGTATGCTTTGATAAGTAATAAGTATTTAGAAAAGTGAAGAAGAGAAGTAAGAAAAGAAGATAGAATTTCAGTTTTAAGGAGTATGCTTTGAGAAGTAATAAGTATTTAGAAAATTGAAGAAGAGAAGTAAGAAAAGAAGATAGAATTTCAGTTTTAAGGAGTATGCTTTGAGAAGTAATAAGTATTTATGTTAGTGAAGATGTAAAGTAAGAAAAGAATATAGAATTTTAGTTTTAAGTATTATGCTTTGAGAAGTAATAAGTATTTTGAAAAGTGAAGAAGTAAAGTAAGGAAAGAATAAAGAATTTTAGTTTTAAGTATTATGCTTTGAGATTAAATAAGTATTTATGTTAGTGAAATGTAAAGTAAGAAAAGAAGATAGAATTTCAGTTTTAAGGAGTATGCTTTGATAAGTAATAAGTATTTAGAAAAGTGAAGAAGAGAAGTAAGAAAAGAAGATAGAATTTCAGTTTTAAGGAGTATGCTTTGAGAAGTAATAAGTTATTTATGGTTTGAAGATGTAAAGTAAGAAAAGAATATAGAATTTTTAGTTTTAAGTATTAGCTTTGAGAAGTAATAAGTATTTTGAAAAGTGAAGAAGTAAAGTAAGAAAAGAATAAAGAATTTTAGTTTTAAGTATTATGCTTTGAGATTAAATTAGTATTTATGTTAGTGAAGATGTAAAGTAAGAAAAGAAGATAGAATTTCAGTTTTAAGGAGTATGCTTTGATAAGTAATAAGTATTTAGAAAAGTGAAGAAGTAAAGTAAGAAAAGAATATCTAATGATAAGTATTCGTAGCAAGCACTAAAATATAAGTTAGAATATCCAAAATGTTAGTAATAAATAAATAATACGAATCTGTATTCAGTTTGTCAAGATATGCTTGTAGATGAAAGTTAGCCTATAGAAAAGTGAAGAAGTAAAGTAAGAAAAGAAGATAGAATTCAGTTTTAAGGAGTATGCTTTGATAAGTAATAAGTATTTAGAAAATTGAAGAAGAGAAGTAAGAAAAGAAGATAGAATTTCAGTTTTAAGGAGTATGCTTTGAGAAGTAATAAGTATTTATGTTAGTGAAGATGTAAAGTAAGAAAAGAATATAGAATTTTAGTTTAAGTATTATGCTTTGAGAAGTAATAAGTATTTTGAAAAGTGAAGAAGTAAAGTAAGAAAAGAAGATAGAATTTCAGTTTAAGGAGTATGCTTTGATAAGTAATAAGTATTTAGAAAAGTGAAGAAGAGAAGTAAGAAAAGAAGATAGAATTTCAGTTTTAAGGAGTATGCTTTGAGAAGTAATAAGTATTTAGAAAATTGAAGAAGAGAAGTAAGAAAAGAAGATAGAATTTCAGTTTTAAGGAGTATGCTTTGAGAAGTAATAAGTATTTATGTTAGTGAAGATGTAAAGTAAGAAAAGAATATAGAATTTTAGTTTTAAGTATTATGCTTTGAGAAGTAATAAGTATTTTGAAAAGTGAAGAAGTAAAGTAGAAAAGAATAAAGAATTTTAGTTTTAAGTATTATGCTTTGAGATTAAATAAGTATTTATGTTAGTGAAGATGTAAAGTAAGAAAAGAAGATAGAATTTTCAGTTTTAAGGAGTATGCTTTGATAAGTAATAAGTATTTAGAAAAGTGAAGAAGTAAAGTAAGAAAAGAATATCTAATGATAAGTATTCGTAGCAAGCACTAAAATATAAGTTAGAATATCCAAAATGTTAGTAATAATATAATAATTACGAATCTGTATTCAGTTTGTCAAGATATGCTTGTAGATGAAAGTTAGCCTATAGAAAAGTGAAGAAGTAAAGTAAGAAAAGATGATAGAATTTCAGTTTTAAGGAGTATGCTTTGATAAGTAATAAGTATTTAGAAAAGTGAAGAAGAGAAGTAAGAAAAGAAGATAGAATTTCAGTTTTAAGGAGTATGCTTTGAGAAGTAATAAGTATTTAGAAAATTGAAGAAGAGAAGTAAGAAAAGAAGATAGAATTTCAGTTTTAAGGAGTATGCTTTGAGAAGTAATAAGTATTTATGTTAGTGAAGATGTAAAGTAAGAAAAGAATATAGAATTTTAGTTTTAAGTATTATGCTTTGAGAAGTATAAGTATTTTGAAAAGTGAAGAAGTAAAGTAAGAAAAGAATAAAGAATTTTAGTTTTAAGTATTATGCTTTGAGATTAAATAAGTATTTATGTTAGTGAAGATGTAAAGTAAGAAAAAAGATAGAATTTCAGTTTTAAGGAGTATGCTTTGATAAGTAATAAGTATTTAGAAAAGTGAAGAAGTAAAGTAAGAAAAGAATATCTAATGATAAGTATTCGTAGCAAGCACTAAAATATAAGTTAGAATATCCAAAATGTTAGTAATAATATAATAATTACGAATCTGTATTCAGTTTGTCAAGATATGCTTGTAGATGAAAGTTAGCCTATAGAAAAGTGAAGAAGTAAAGTAAGAAAAGAAGATAGAATTTCAGTTTTAAGGAGTATGCTTTGATAAGTAATAAGTATTTAGAAAAGTGAAGAAGTAAAGTAAGAAAAGAATATCTAATGAGAAGTATTCGTAGCAAGCACTAAAATATAGTTAGAATATCCAAAATGTTAGTAATAATATAATAATTACGAATCTGTATTCAGTTTGTCAAGATATGCTTGTAGATGAAAGTTAGCCTATAGAAAAGTGAAGAAGTAAAGTAAGAAAAGAAGATAGAATTTCAGTTTTAAGGAGTATGCTTTGATAAGTAATAAGTTATTTAGAAAAGTGAAGAAGTAAAGTAAGAAAAGAATATCTAATGATAAGTATTCGTAGCAAGCACTAAAATATAAGTTAGAATATCCAAAATGTTAGTAATAATATAATAATTACGAATCTGTATTCAGTTTGTCAAGATATGCTTGTAGATGAAAGTTAGCCTATAGAAAAGTGAAGAAGTAAAGTAAGAAAGAAGATAGAATTTCAGTTTAAGGAGTATGCTTTGATAAGTAATAAGTATTTAGAAAATTGAAGAAGAGAAGTAAGAAAAGAAGATAGAATTTCAGTTTTAAGGAGTATGCTTTGAGAAGTAATAAGTATTTATGTTAGTGAAGATGTAAGTAAGAAAAGAATATAGAATTTTAGTTTTAAGTATTATGCTTTGAGAAGTAATAAGTATTTTGAAAAGTGAAGAAGTAAAGTAAGAAAAGAAGATAGAATTTCAGTTTTAAGGAGTATGCTTTGATAAGTAATAAGTATTTAGAAAAGTGAAGAAGAGAAGTAAGAAAAGAAGATAGAATTTCAGTTTTAAGGAGTATGCTTTGAGAAGTAATAAGTATTTAGAAAATTGAAGAAGAGAAGTAAGAAAAGAAGATAGAATTTCAGTTTAAGGAGTATGCTTTGAGAAGTAATAAGTATTTATGTTAGTGAAGATGTAAAGTAAGAAAAGAATATAGAATTTTAGTTTAAGTATTATGCTTTGAGAAGTATTAAGTATTTTGAAAAGTGAAGAAGTAAAGTAAGAAAAGAATAAAGAATTTTAGTTTTAAGTATATGCTTTGAGATTAAATAAGTATTATGTTAGTGAAGATGTAAAGTAAGAAAAGAAGATAGAATTTCAGTTTTAAGGAGTATGCTTTGATAAGTAATAAGTATTTAGAAAAGTGAAGAAGTAAAGTAAGAAAAGAATATCTAATGATAAGTATTCGTAGCAAGCACTAAAATATAAGTTAGAATATCCAAAATGTTAGTAATAATATAATAATTACGAATCTGTATTCAGTTTGTCAAGATATGCTTGTAGATGAAAGTTAGCCTATAGAAAAGTGAAGAAGTAAAGTAAGAAAAGAAGATAGAATTTCAGTTTTAAGGAGTATGCTTTGATAAGTAATAAGTATTTAGAAAAGTGAAGAAGAGAAGTAAGAAAGAAGATAGAATTTCAGTTTTAAGGAGTATGCTTTGAGAAGTAATAAGTATTTAGAAAATTGAAGAAGAGAAGTAAGAAAAGAGATAGAATTCAGTTTTAAGGAGTATGCTTTGAGAAGTAATAAGTATTTATGTTAGTGAAGAAGTAAAGTAAGAAAAGAATATAGAATTTTAGGTTTTAAGTATTATGCTTTGAGAAGTAATAAGTATTTTGAAAAGTGAAGAAGTAAAGTAAGAAAAGAATAAAGAATTTTAGTTTTAAGTATTATGCTTTGAGATTAAATAAGTATTTATGTTAGTGAAGATGTAAAGTAAGAAAAGAAGATAGAATTTCAGTTTTAAGGAGTATGCTTTGATAAGTAATAAGTATTTAGAAAAGTGAAGAAGTAAAGTAAGAAAAGAATATCTAATGATAAGTATTCGTAGCAAGCACTAAAATATAAGTTAGAATATCCAAAATGTTAGTAATAATATAATAATTACGAATCTGTATTCAGTTTGTCAAGATATGCTTGTAGATGAAAGTTAGCCTATAGAAAAGTGAAGAAGTAAAGTAAGAAAAGAAGATAGAATTTCAGTTTAAGGAGTATGCTTTGATAAGTAATAGTATTTAGAAAAGTGAAGAAGTAAAGTAAGAAAAGAATATCTAATGGATAAGTATTCGTAGCAAGCACTAAAATATAAGTTAGAATATCCAAAATGTTAGTAATAATATAATAATTACGAATCTGTATTCAGTTTGTCAAGATATGCTTGTAGATGAAAGTTAGCCTATAGAAAAGTGAAGAAGTAAAGTAAGAAAAGAAGATAGAATTTCAGTTTTAAGGAGTATGCTTTGATAAGTAATAAGTATTTAGAAAAGTGAAGAAGTAAAGTAAGAAAAGAATATCTAATGATAAGTATTCGTAGCAAGCACTAAAAATATAAGTTAGAATATCCAAAATGTTAGTAATAATATAATAATTACGAATCTGTATTCAGTTTGTCAAGATATGCTTGTAGATGAAAGTTAGCCTATAGAAAAGTGAAGAAGTAAAGTAAGAAAAGAAGATAGAATTTCAGTTTTAAGGAGTATGCTTTGATAAGTAATAAGTTTTTAGAAAAGTGAAGAAGAGAAGTAAGAAAAGAAGATAGAATTTCAGTTTTAAGGAGTATGCTTTGAGAAGTAATAAGTATTTAGAAAATTGAAGAAGAGAAGTAAGAAAAGAAGATAGAAATTTCAGTTTAAGGAGTATGCTTTGAGAAGTAATAAGTATTTATGTTAGTGAAGATGTAAAGTAAGAAAAGAATATAGAATTTTAGTTTTAAGTATTATGCTTTGAGAAGTAATTAAGTATTTTGAAAAGTGAAGAAGTAAAGTAAGAAAAGAATAAAGAATTTTAGTTTTAAGTATTATGCTTTGAGATTAAATAAGTATTTATGTTAGTGAAGATGTAAAGTAAGAAAAGAAGATAGAATTTCAGTTTTAAGGAGTATGCTTTGATAAGTAATAAGTATTTAGAAAAGTGAAGAAGAGAAGTAAGAAAAGAAGATAGAATTTCAGTTTTAAGGAGTATGCTTTGAGAAGTAATAAGTATTTATGTTAGTGAAGATGTAAAGTAAGAAAAGAATATAGAATTTTAGTTTTAAGTATTATGCTTTGAGAAGTAATAAAGTATTTGAAAAGTGAAGAAGTAAAGTAAGAAAAGAATAAAGAATTTTAGTTTTAAGTATTATGCTTTGAGATTAAATAAGTATTTATGTTAGTGGAAGATGTAAAGTAAGAAAAGAAGATAGAATTTCAGTTTTAAGGAGTATGCTTTGATAAGTAATAAGTATTTAGAAAAGTGAAGAAGTAAAGTAAGAAAAGAATATCTAATGATAAGTATTCGTAGCAAGCACTAAAATATAAGTTAGAATATCCAAAATGTTAGTAATAATATAATAATTACGAATCTGTATTCAGTTTGTCAAGATATGCTTGTAGATGAAAGTTAGCCTATAGAAAAGTGAAGAAGTAAAGTAAGAAAAGAAGATAGAATTTCAGTTTTAAGGAGTATGCTTTGATAAGTAATAAGTATTTAGAAAAATTGAAGAAGAGAAGTAAGAAAAGAAGATAGAATTTCAGTTTAAGGAGTATGCGTTGAGAAGTAATAAGTATTTATGTTAGTGAAGATGTAAAGTAAGAAAAGAATATAGAATTTTAGTTTTAAGTATTATGCTTTGAGAAGTAATAAGTTTTTGAAAAGTGAAGAAGTAAAGTAAGAAAAGAAGATAGAATTTCAGTTTTAAGGAGTATGCTTTGATAAGTAATAAGTATTTAGAAAAGTGAAGAAGAGAAGTAAGAAAAGAAGATAGAATTTCAGTTTTAAGGAGTATGCTTTGAGAAGTAATAAGTATTTAGAAAATTGAAGAAGAGAAGTAAGAAAAGAAGATAGAATTTCAGTTTTAAGGAGTATGCTTTGAGAAGTAATAAGTATTTATGTTAGTGAAGATGTAAAGTAAGAAAAGAATATAGAATTTTAGTTTTAAGTATTATGCTTTGAGAAGTAATAAGTATTTTGAAAAGTGAAGAAGTAAAGTAAGAAAAGAATAAAGAATTTTAGTTTTAAGTATTATGCTTTGAGATTAAATAAGTATTTATGTTAGTGAAGATGTAAAGTAAGAAAGAAGATAGAATTTCAGTTTTAAGGAGTATGCTTTGATAAGTAATAAGTATTTAGAAAAGTGAAGAAGTAAAGTAAGAAAAGAATATCTAATGATAAGTATTCGTAGCAAGCACTAAAATATAAGTTAGAATATCCAAATGTTAGTAATAATATAATAATTACGAATCTGTATTCAGTTTGTCAAGATATGCTTGTAGATGAAAGTTAGCCTATAGAAAAGTGAAGAAGTAAAGTAAGAAAAGAAGATAGAATTTCAGTTTTTAAGGAGTATGCTTTGATAAGTAATAAGTATTTAGAAAATTGAAGAAGAGAAGTAAGAAAAGAAGATAGAATTTCAGTTTTAAGGAGTATGCTTGAGAAGTAATAAGTATTTATGTTAGTGAAGATGTAAAGTAAGAAAAGAATATAGAATTTTAGTTTTAAGTATTATGCTTTGAGAAGTAATAAGTATTTTGAAAAGTGAAGAAGTAAAGTAAGAAAAGAAGATAGAATTTCAGTTTT
>CAMPDV010005167.1:0-27421 GCA_946699065.1 Loxodes magnus
AAACGGGTGACCTTTTTGTATGAGATAAGGAAGTTGATTAGGATAGAGAAGTTGAAAAAAAGTAAAAAAGTAATGCTTTATATCATATAAAAGCTGCTGGCATAAAAAAGCATGCATCTTAATTTATATATAGTTGCACATCGGATAAAAAAACATGCTCCCTGCGTCTAAAAGACATGAATCGAAATTGACAGACAACAAAAAAATATAAAAATGGGACCACCGCGTCCATAAAAAATGACTTAAATTGAGAGTGATATATAAATAAACTACATAAAAATAATGTTCCTCCCGCATCTAATATATATGAGTAGCTATAAATTTGATACATAAATGCTGCGAATATAAGTGGCACCCCCGCGTCTAATGAGTATGAT
Source organism: Loxodes magnus (assembly GCA_946699065.1). Lineage (NCBI taxonomy): Eukaryota > Ciliophora > Karyorelictea > Loxodida > Loxodidae > Loxodes > Loxodes magnus. The sequence continues at coordinate 378 of CAMPDV010005167.1, forward strand.
TTGTTAAAAATGTTATAGAAAACGAGCGACACAAAGTAAAGGGCCCGCTGCGTCTACAAAATGAGCCCTCAGAGAATAATAAAAGTACTGACAAATAAAAAAGTTCGAAAATAAATGAGTAAAAATAGTAGAAAATAAAAGTAATTAATTAAAATAAAGAAAATCGAATGAAATAATGCAATAAAAATATATTAAAAATAACGAACATATAAGCAACCGAAAGATTAAATAAAAATAGTCAGAATTAAAAACGAAACTCCCGCGTCTAATGAATATAAAAATGCAGCTTATAAACGATAATAAGTGATATATTGAAAAATAAATACAAAAGATTTACAAATAAATTGCATGAGTGTATAAAAATGACTAGATATAATATAAAAAGAAAGGTTAAGCGAGGATAATAAAGTAAATCGAAAATAATAATTGAAGAGGACAAACGAGGATAAACGGGTGACCTTTTTGTATGAGATAAGGAAGTTGATTAGGATAGAGAAGTTGAAAAAAAGTAAAAAAGTAATGCTTTATATCATATAAAAGCTGCTGGCATAAAAAAGCATGCATCTTAATTTATATATAGTTGCACATCGGATAAAAAAACATGCTCCCTGCGTCTAAAAGACATGAATCGAAATTGACAGACAACAAAAAAATATAAAAATGGGACCACCGCGTCCATAAAAAATGACTTAAATTGAGAGTGATATATAAATAAACTACATAAAAATAATGTTCCTCCCGCATCTAATATATATGAGTAGCTATAAATTTGATACATAAATGCTGCGAATATAAGTGGCACCCCCGCGTCTAATGAGTATGATTTGTTAAAAATGTTATAGAAAACGAGCGACACAAAGTAAAGGGCCCGCTGCGTCTACAAAATGAGCCCTCAGAGAATAATAAAAGTACTGACAAATAAAAAAGTTCGAAAATAAATGAGTAAAAATAGTAGAAAATAAAAGTAATTAATTAAAATAAAGAAAATCGAATGAAATAATGCAATAAAAATATATTAAAAATAACGAACATATAAGCAACCGAAAGATTAAATAAAATAGTCAGAATTAAAAACGAAACTCCCGCGTCTAATGAATATAAAAATGCAGCTTATAAACGATAATAAGTGATATATTGAAAAATAAATACAAAAGATTTACAAATAAATTGCATGAGTGTATAAAAATGACTAGATATAATATAAAAAGAAAGGTTAAGCGAGGATAATAAAGTAAATCGAAAATAATAATTGAAGAGGACAAACGAGGATAAACGGGTGACCTTTTTGTATGAGATAAGGAAGTTGATTAGGATAGAGAAGTTGAAAAAAAGTAAAAAAGTAATGCTTTATATCATATAAAAGCTGCTGGCATAAAAAAGCATGCATCTTAATTTATATATAGTTGCACATCGGATAAAAAAACATGCTCCCTGCGTCTAAAAGACATGAATCGAAATTGACAGACAACAAAAAAATATAAAAATGGGACCACCGCGTCCATAAAAAATGACTTAAATTGAGAGTGATATATAAATAAACTACATAAAAATAATGTTCCTCCCGCATCTAATATATATGAGTAGCTATAAATTTGATACATAAATGCTGCGAATATAAGTGGCACCCCCGCGTCTAATGAGTATGATTTGTTAAAAATGTTATAGAAAACGAGCGACACAAAGTAAAGGGCCCGCTGCGTCTACAAAATGAGCCCTAAGAGAATAATAAAAGTACTGACAAATAAAAAAGTTCGAAAATAAATGAGTAAAAATAGTAGAAAATAAAAGTAATTAATTAAAATAAAGAAAATCGAATGAAATAATGCAATAAAAATATAATAAAAATAACGAACATATAAGCAACCGAAAGATTAAATAAAATAGTCAGAATTAAAACGAAACTCCCGCGTCTAATGAATATAAAAATGCAGCTTATAAACGATAATAAGTGATATTTTTGAAAAATAAATACAAAAGATTTACAAATAAATTGCATGAGTGTATAAAAATGACTAGATATAATATAAAAAGAAAGGTTAAGCGAGGATAATAAAGTAAATCGAAAATAATAATTGAAGAGGACAAACGAGGATAAACGGGTGACCTTTTTGTATGAGATAAGGAAGTTGATTAGGATAGAGAAGTTGAAAAAAAGTAAAAAAGTAATGCTTTATATCATATAAAAGCTGCTGGCATAAAAAAGCATGCATCTTAATTTATATATAGTTGCACATCGGATAAAAAAACATGCTCCCTGCGTCTAAAAGACATGAATCGAAATTGACAGACAACAAAAAAATATAAAAATGGGACCACCGCGTCCATAAAAAATGACTTAAATTGAGAGTGATATATAAATAAACTACATAAAAATAATGTTCCTCCCGCATCTAATATATATGAGTAGCTATAAATTTGATACATAAATGCTGCGAATATAAGTGGCACCCCCGCGTCTAATGAGTATGATTTGTTAAAAATGTTATAGAAAACGAGCGACACAAAGTAAAGGGCCCGCTGCGTCTACAAAATGAGCCCTCAGAGAATAATAAAAGTACTGACAAATAAAAAAGTTCGAAAATAAATGAGTAAAAATAGTAGAAAATAAAAGTAATTAATTAAAATAAAGAAAATCGAATGAAATAATGCAATAAAAATATAATAAAAATAACGAACATATAAGCAACCGAAAGATTAAATAAAAATAGTCAGAATTAAAAACGAAACTCCCGCGTCTAATGAATATAAAAATGCAGCTTATAAACGATAATAAGTGATATATTGAAAAATAAATACAAAAGATTTACAAATAAATTGCATGAGTGTATAAAAATGACTAGATATAATATAAAAAGAAAGGTTAAGCGAGGATAATAAAGTAAATCGAAAATAATAATTGAAGAGGACAAACGAGGATAAACGGGTGACCTTTTTGTATGAGATAAGGAAGTTGATTAGGATAGAGAAGTTGAAAAAAAGTAAAAAAGTAATGCTTTATATCATATAAAAGCTGCTGGCATAAAAAAGCATGCATCTTAATTTATATATAGTTGCACATCGGATAAAAAAACATGCTCCCTGCGTCTAAAAGACATGAATCGAAATTGACAGACAACAAAAAAATATAAAAATGGGACCCCGCGTCCATAAAAAATGACTTAAATTGAGAGTGATATATAAATAAACTACATAAAAATAATGTTCCTCCCGCATCTAATATATATGAGTAGCTATAAATTTGATACATAAATACTGCGAATAAAAGTGGCACCCCCGCGTCTAATGAGTATGATTTGTTAAAAATGTTATAGAAAACGAGCGACACAAAGTAAAGGGCCCGCTGCGTCTACAAAATGAGCCCTCAGAGAATAAAAAAAGTAGCTGACAAATAAAAAAGTTCGAAAATAAATGAGTAAAAATAGTAGAAAATAAAAGTAATTAATTAAAATAAAGAAAATCGAATGAAATAATGCAATAAAAATATATTAAAAATAATGAACATATAAGCAACCGAAAGATTAAATAAAGATAGTCAGAATTTAAAAACGAAACTCCCGCGTCTAATGAATATAAAAATGCAGCTTATAAACGATAATAAGTGATATATTGAAAAATAAATACAAAAGATTTACAAATAAATTGCATGAGTGTATAAAAATGACTAGTATATGAATATAAAAAAGAAAGGTGAATGAGGATAATAAAGTAAATCGAAAATGATAATTGAAGAGGACAAACGAGGATAAACGGGTGACCTTTTTGTATGAGATAAGGAAGTTGATTAGGATAGAGAAGTTGAAAAAAAGTAAAAAAGTAATGCTTTATATCATATAAAAGCTGCTGGCATAAAAAGTATGCATCTTAATTTATATATAGTTGCACATCGGATAAAAAAACATGCTCCCTGCGTCTAAAAGACATGAATCGAAATTGACAGACAACAAAAAAATATAAAAATGGGACCCCCGCGTCCATAAAAAATGACTTAAATTGAGAGTGATATATAAATAAACTACATAAAAATAATGTTCCTCCCGCATCTAATATATATGAGTAGCTATAAATTTGATACATAAATACTGCGAATAAAAGTGGCACCCCCGCGTCTAATGAGTATGATTTGTTAAAAATGTTATAGAAAACGAGCGACACAAAGTAAAGGGCCCGCTGCGTCTACAAAATGAGCCGTCAGAGAATAAAAAAAGTAGCTGACAAATAAAAAAGTTCGAAAATAAATGAGTAAAAATAGTAGAAAATAAAAGTAATTAATTAAAATAAAGAAAATCGAATGAAAATAATGCAATAAAAATATATTAAAAATAACGAACATATAAGCAACCGAAAGATTAAATAAAAATAGTCAAATTTTAAAAACATGAGAGTATAAAAACTCCCGCGTCTAATGAATATAAAAATGCAGCTTATAAACGATAATAAGTGATATATTGAAAAATAAATACAAAAGATTTACAAATAAATTGCATGAGAGTGTATAAAAATGACTAGATATAATATAAAAAGAAAGGTTAAGCGAGGATAATAAAGTAAATCGAAAATAGTCAAATTTAAAATCGAAATAATTGAAGAGGACAAACGAGGATAAACGGGTGACCTTTTTGTATGAGATAAGGAAGTTGATTAGGATAGAGAAGTTGAAAAAAAGTAAAAAAGTAATGCTTTATATCATATAAAAGCTGCTGGCATAAAAAAGCATGCATCTTAATTTATATATAGTTGCACATCGGATAAAAAAACATGCTCCCTGCGTCTAAAAGACATGAATCGAAATTGACAGACAACAAAAAAATATAAAAATGGGACCACCGCGTCCATAAAAAATGACTTAAATTGAGAGTGATATATAAATAAACTACATAAAAATAATGTTCCTCCCGCATCTAATATATATGAGTAGCTATAAATTTGATACATAAATGCTGCGAATATAAGTGGCACCCCCGCGTCTAATGAGTATGATTTGTTAAAAATGTTATAGAAAACGAGCGACACAAAGTAAAGGGCCCGCTGCGTCTACAAAATGAGCCCTAAGAGAATAAAAAAAGTACTCGACAAATAAAAAAGTTCGAAAATAAATGAGTAAAAATAGTAGAAAATAAAAGTAATTAATTAAAATAAAGAAAATCGAATGAAATAATGCAATAAAAATATATTAAAAATAACGAACATATAAGCAACCGAAAGATTAAATAAAATAGTCAGAATTAAAACCGAAACTCCCGCGTCTAATGAATATAAAAATGCAGCTTATAAACGATAATAAGTGATATATTGAAAAATAAATGCAAAAGATTTACAAATAAATTGCATGAGTGTATAAAAATGACTAGATATAATATAAAAAGAAAGGTTAAGCGAGGATAATAAAGTAAATCGAAAATAATAATTGAAGAGGACAAACGAGGATAAACGGGTGACCTTTTTGTATGAGATAAGGAAGTTGATTAGGATAGAGAAGTTGAAAAAAAGTAAAAAAGTAATGCTTTATATCATATAAAAGCTGCTGGCATAAAAAAGCATGCATCTTAATTTATATATAGTTGCACATCGGATAAAAAAACATGCTCCCTGCGTCTAAAAGACATGAATCGAAATTGACAGACAACAAAAAAATATAAAAATGGGACCCCCGCGTCCATAAAAAATGACTTAAATTGAGAGTGATATATAAATAAACTACATAAAAATAATGTTCCTCCCGCATCTAATATATATGAGTAGCTATAAATTTGATATTAAATACTGCGAATAAAAGTGGCACCCCCGCGTCTAATGAGTATGATTTGTTAAAAATGTGAAAGAAAACGAGCGACACAAAGTAAAGGGCCCGCTGCGTCTACAAAATGAGCCGTCAGAGAATAAAAAAAGTAGCTGACAAATAAAAAAGTTCGAAAATAAATGAGTAAAAATAGTAGAAAATAAAAGTAATTAATTAAAATAAAGAAAATCGAATGAAAATAATGCAATAAAAATATATTAAAAATAATGGACATATAAGCAACCGAAAGATTAAATAAAGATAGTCAAATTTAAAATCGAAACTCCCGCGTCTAATGAATATAAAAAGGCAGCTTATAAACGATAATAAGTGATATATTGTAAAATAAATGCAAAAGATTTACAAATAAATTGCATGAGAGTATAAAAATGACAGTATATGAATATAAAAAAGAAAGGTTGAATGAGGATAATAAAGTAAATCGAAAATGATAATTGAAGAGGACAAACGAGGATAAACGGGTGACCTTTTTGTATGAGATAAGGAAGTTGATTAGGATAGAGAAGTTGAAAAAAAGTAAAAAAGTAATGCTTTATATCATATAAAAGCTGCTGGCATAAAAAGTATGCATCTTAATTTATATATAGTTGCACATCGGATAAAAAAACATGCTCCCTGCGTCTAAAAGACATGAATCGAATTTGACAGACAACAAAAAAATATAAAAATGGGACCCCCGCGTCCATAAAAAATGACTTAAATTGAGAGTGATATATAAATAAACTACATAAAAATAATGTTCCTCCCGCATCTATATATATGAGTAGCTATAAATTTGATATTAAATACTGCGAATAAAAGTGGCACCCCCGCGTCTAATGAGTATGATTTGTTAAAAATGTGAAAGAAAACGAGCGACACAAAGTAAAGGGCCCGCTGCGTCTACAAAATGAGCCGTCAGAGAATAAAAAAAGTAGCTGACAAATAAAAAAGTTCGAAAATAAATGAGTAAAAATAGTAGAAAATAAAAGTAATTAATTAAAATAAAGAAAATCGAATGAAAATAATGCAATAAAAATATAATAAAAATAATGGACATATAAGCAACCGAAAGATTAAATAAAGATAGTCAAATTTAAAATCGAAACTCCCGCGTCTAATGAATATAAAAAGGCAGCTTATAAACGATAATAAGTGATATATTGTAAAATAAATGCAAAAGATTTACAAATAAATTGCATGAGAGTATAAAAATGACAGTATATGAATATAAAAAAGAAAGGTTGAATGAGGATAATAAAGTAAATCGAAAATGATAATTGAAGAGGACAAACGAGGATAAACGGGTGACCTTTTTGTATGAGATAAGGAAGTTGATTAGGATAGAGAAGTTGAAAAAAAGTAAAAAAGTAATGCTTTATATCATATAAAAGCTGCTGGCATAAAAAGTATGCATCTTAATTTATATATAGTTGCACATCGGATAAAAAAACATGCTCCCTGCGTCTAAAAGACATGAATCGAATTTGACAGACAACAAAAAAATATAAAAATGGGACCCCCGCGTCCATAAAAAATGACTTAAATTGAGAGTGATATATAAATAAACTACATAAAAATAATGTTCCTCCCGCATCTAATATATATGAGTAGCTATAAATTTGATACATAAATACTGCGAATAAAAGTGGCACCCCCGCGTCTAATGAGTATGATTTGTTAAAAATGTGAAAGAAAACGAGCGACACAAAGTAAGGGCCCGCTGCGTCTACAAAATGAGCCGTCAGAGAATAAAAAAAGTAGCTGACAAATAAAAAAGTTCGAAAATAAATGAGTAAAAATAGTAGAAAATAAAAGTAATTAATTAAAATAAAGAAAATCGAATGAAATAATGCAATAAAAATATAATAAAAATAATGAACATATAAGCAACCGAAAGATTAAATAAAGATAGTCAAATTTAAAATCGAAACTCCCGCGTCTAATGAATATAAAAAGGCAGCTTATAAACGATAATAAGTGATATATTGTAAAATAAATGCAAAAGATTTACAAATAAATTGCATGAGAGTATAAGAATGACAGTATATGAATATAAAAAAGAAAGGTTGAATGAGGATAATAAAGTAAATCGAAAATGATAATTGAAGAGGACAAACGAGGATAAACGGGTGACCTTTTTGTATGAGATAAGGAAGTTGATTAGGATAGAGAAGTTGAAAAAAAGTAAAAAAGTAATGCTTTATATCATATAAAAGCTGCTGGCATAAAAAGTATGCATCTTAATTTATATATAGTTGCACATCGGATAAAAAAACATGCTCCCTGCGTCTAAAGACATGAATCGAATTTGACAGACAACAAAAAAATATAAAAATGGGACCCCGCGTCCATAAAAAATGACTTAAATTGAGAGTGATATATAAATAAACTACATAAAAATAATGTTCCTCCCGCATCTAATATATATGAGTAGCTATAAATTTGATACATAAATACTGCGAATAAAAGTGGCACCCCCGCGTCTAATGAGTATGATTTGTTAAAAATGTGAAAGAAAACGAGCGACACAAAGTAAAGGGCCCGCTGCGTCTACAAAATGAGCCGTCAGAGAATAAAAAAAGTAGCTGACAAATAAAAAAGTTCGAAAATAAATGAGTAAAAATAGTAGAAAATAAAAGTAATTAATTAAAATAAAGAAAATCGAATGAAAATAATGCAATAAAAATATAATAAAAATAATGGACATATAAGCAACCGAAAGATTAAATAAAGATAGTCAAATTTAAAATCGAAACTCCCGCGTCTAATGAATATAAAAAGGCAGCTTATAAACGATAATAAGTGATATATTGTAAAATAAATGCAAAAGATTTACAAATAAATTGCATGAGAGTATAAGAATGACAGTATATGAATATAAAAAAGAAAGGTTGAATGAGGATAATAAAGTAAATCGAAAATGATAATTGAAGAGGACAAACGAGGATAAACGGGTGACCTTTTTGTATGAGATAAGGAAGTTGATTAGGATAGAGAAGTTGAAAAAAAGTAAAAAAGTAATGCTTTATATCATATAAAAGCTGCTGGCATAAAAAGTATGCATCTTAATTTATATATAGTTGCACATCGGATAAAAAAACATGCTCCCTGCGTCTAAAAGACATGAATCGAATTTGACAGACAACAAAAAAATATAAAAATGGGACCCCCGCGTCCATAAAAAATGACTTAAATTGAGAGTGATATATAAATAAACTACATAAAAATAATGTTCCTCCCGCATCTAATATATATGAGTAGCTATAAATTTGATACATAAATACTGCGAATAAAAGTGGCACCCCCGCGTCTAATGAGTATGATTTGTTAAAAATGTGAAAGAAAACGAGCGACACAAAGTAAGGGCCCGCTGCGTCTACAAAATGAGCCGTCAGAGAATAAAAAAAGTAGCTGACAAATAAAAAAGTTCGAAAATAAATGAGTAAAAATAGTAGAAAATAAAAGTAATTAATTAAAATAAAGAAAATCGAATGAAAATAATGCAATAAAAATATAATAAAAATAATGGACATATAAGCAACCGAAAGATTAAATAAAGATAGTCAAATTTAAAATCGAAACTCCCGCGTCTAATGAATATAAAAAGGCAGCTTATAAACGATAATAAGTGATATATTGTAAAATAAATGCAAAAGATTTACAAATAAATTGCATGAGAGTATAAGAATGACAGTATATGAATATAAAAAAGAAAGGTTGAATGAGGATAATAAAGTAAATCGAAAATGATAATTGAAGAGGACAAACGAGGATAAACGGGTGACCTTTTTGTATGAGATAAGGAAGTTGATTAGGATAGAGAAGTTGAAAAAAAGTAAAAAAGTAATGCTTTATATCATATAAAAGCTGCTGGCATAAAAAGTATGCATCTTAATTTATATATAGTTGCACATCGGATAAAAAAACATGCTCCCTGCGTCTAAAAGACATGAATCGAATTTGACAGACAACAAAAAAATATAAAAATGGGACCCCCGCGTCCATAAAAAATGACTTAAATTGAGAGTGATATATAAATAAACTACATAAAAATAATGTTCCTCCCGCATCTAATATATATGAGTAGCTATAAATTTGATACATAAATACTGCGAATAAAAGTGGCACCCCCGCGTCTAATGAGTATGATTTGTTAAAAATGTGAAAGAAAACGAGCGACACAAAGTAAAGGGCCCGCTGCGTCTACAAAATGAGCCGTCAGAGAATAAAAAAAGTAGCTGACAAATAAAAAAGTTCGAAAATAAATGAGTAAAAATAGTAGAAAATAAAAGTAATTAATTAAAATAAAGAAAATCGAATGAAAATAATGCAATAAAAATATAATAAAAATAATGGACATATAAGCAACCGAAAGATTAAATAAAGATAGTCAAATTTAAAATCGAAACTCCCGCGTCTAATGAATATAAAAAGGCAGCTTATAAACGATAATAAGTGATATATTGTAAAATAAATGCAAAAGATTTACAAATAAATTGCATGAGAGTATAAGAATGACAGTATATGAATATAAAAAAGAAAGGTTGAATGAGGATAATAAAGTAAATCGAAAATGATAATTGAAGAGGACAAACGAGGATAAACGGGTGACCTTTTTGTATGAGATAAGGAAGTTGATTAGGATAGAGAAGTTGAAAAAAAGTAAAAAAGTAATGCTTTATATCATATAAAAGCTGCTGGCATAAAAAGTATGCATCTTAATTTATATATAGTTGCACATCGGATAAAAAAACATGCTCCCTGCGTCTAAAGACATGAATCGAATTTGACAGACAACAAAAAAATATAAAAATGGGACCCCCGCGTCCATAAAAAATGACTTAAATTGAGAGTGATATATAAATAAACTACATAAAAATAATGTTCCTCCCGCATCTAATATATATGAGTAGCTATAAATTTGATACATAAATACTGCGAATAAAAGTGGCACCCCCGCGTCTAATGAGTATGATTTGTTAAAAATGTGAAAGAAAACGAGCGACACAAAGTAAAGGGCCCGCTGCGTCTACAAAATGAGCCGTCAGAGAATAAAAAAAGTAGCTGACAAATAAAAAAGTTCGAAAATAAATGAGTAAAAATAGTAGAAAATAAAAGTAATTAATTAAAATAAAGAAAATCGAATGAAAATAATGCAATAAAAATATAATAAAAATAATGGACATATAAGCAACCGAAAGATTAAATAAAGATAGTCAAATTTAAAATCGAAACTCCCGCGTCTAATGAATATAAAAAGGCAGCTTATAAACGATAATAAGTGATATATTGTAAAATAAATGCAAAAGATTTACAAATAAATTGCATGAGAGTATAAGAATGACAGTATATGAATATAAAAAAGAAAGGTTGAATGAGGATAATAAAGTAAATCGAAAATGATAATTGAAGAGGACAAACGAGGATAAACGGGTGACCTTTTTGTATGAGATAAGGAAGTTGATTAGGATAGAGAAGTTGAAAAAAAGTAAAAAAGTAATGCTTTATATCATATAAAAGCTGCTGGCATAAAAAGTATGCATCTTAATTTATATATAGTTGCACATCGGATAAAAAAACATGCTCCCTGCGTCTAAAACATGAATCGAATTTGACAGACAACAAAAAAATATAAAAATGGGACCCCCGCGTCCATAAAAAATGACTTAAATTGAGAGTGATATATAAATAAACTACATAAAAATAATGTTCCTCCCGCATCTAATATATATGAGTAGCTATAAATTTGATATTAAATACTGCGAATAAAAGTGGCACCCCCGCGTCTAATGAGTATGATTTGTTAAAAATGTGAAAGAAAACGAGCGACACAAAGTAAGGGCCCGCTGCGTCTACAAAATGAGCCGTCAGAGAATAAAAAAAGTAGCTGACAAATAAAAAAGTTCGAAAATAAATGAGTAAAAATAGTAGAAAATAAAAGTAATTAATTAAAATAAAGAAAATCGAATGAAAATAATGCAATAAAAATATAATAAAAATAATGGACATATAAGCAACCGAAAGATTAAATAAAGATAGTCAAATTTAAAATCGAAACTCCCGCGTCTAATGAATATAAAAAGATTTACAAATAAATTGCAGCTTATAAACGATAATAAGTGATATGATTTAGAGAAGTTGAAAAAAATAAATGCTTTATATCAAAAGATTTACAAATAAATTGCATGAGCGTCTAAAATGACATGAATCGAATTTGACAGAAACAAAAAAATATAAAAATGGGAGCGTCCATAAAAAATGACTTAAATGAGAGTGATATATAAATAAACTACATAAAAATAATGTTCCTCCCGCATCTAATATATAAGCTATAAATTTGATATTAAAACTGCGAATAAAAGTGGCACCCCCGCGTCAAACGAAAGTAAAGGGCCCGCTGGTCTACAAAATGACCTCAGAGAATAAAAAAAGTAGCTGACAAATAAAAAAGTTCGAAAATAAATGAGTAAAAATAGTAGAAAATAAAAGTAATTAATTAAAATAAAGAAAATCGAATGAAAATAATGCAATAAAAGTATGATTAAGGATAAGCAACCGAAAGATTAAAAAAATAGTCAAAAAAATCGAAACTCCCGCGTCTAATGAATATAAAAAGGCATATAAACGATAATAAGTGATATATTTAGTAAAATAAATGCAAAAGATTTACAAATAAATGCATGAGAGTATATGACAGTATATGAATATAAAGGTTGAATGAGGATAATAAAGTAAATCGAAAATGATAATTGAAGAGGACAAACGATGCTCCCTAAAAGCGTCTAAAGTATGCACATGAATCGATGCTCCCTGCGTCTTTGACAGACAACAAAAAAATATAAAAATGGGACCCCCGCGTCCATAAAAAATGACTTAAATTGAGAGTGATATATAAATAAACTACATAAAAATAATGTTCCTCCCGCATCTAATATATATGAGTAGCTATAAATTTGATACATAAATACTGCGAATAAAAGTGGCACCCCCGCGTCTAATGAGTATGATTTGTTAAAAATGTGAAAGAAAACGAGCGACACAAAGTAAGGGCCCGCTGCGTCTACAAAATGAGCCGTCAGAGAATAAAAAAAGTAGCTGACAAATAAAAAAGTTCGAAAATAAATGAGTAAAAATAGTAGAAAATAAAAGTAATTAATTAAAATAAAGAAAATCGAATGAAAATAATGCAATAAAAATATAATAAAAATAATGAACATATAAGCAACCGAAAGATTAAATAAAGATAGTCAAATTTAAAATCGAAACTCCCGCGTCTAATGAATATAAAAAGGCAGCTTATAAACGATAATAAGTGATATATTAGTAAAATAAATGCAAAAGATTTACAAATAAATTGCATGAGAGTATAAGAATGACAGTATATGAATATAAAAAAGAAAGGTTGAATGAGGATAATAAAGTAAATCGAAAATGATAATTGAAGAGGACAAACGAGGATAAACGGGTGACCTTTTTGTATGAGATAAGGAAGTTGATTAGGATAGAGAAGTTGAAAAAAAGTAAAAAAGTAATGCTTTATATCATATAAAAGCTGCTGGCATAAAAAGTATGCATCTTAATTTATATATAGTTGCACATCGGATAAAAAAACATGCTCCCTGCGTCTAAAAGACATGAATCGAATTTGACAGACAACAAAAAAATATAAAAATGGGACCCCGCGTCCATAAAAAATGACTTAAATTGAGAGTGATATATAAATAAACTACATAAAAATAATGTTCCTCCCGCATCTAATATATATGAGTAGCTATAAATTTGATACATAAATACTGCGAATAAAAGTGGCACCCCCGCGTCTAATGAGTATGATTTGTTAAAAATGTGAAAGAAAACGAGCGACACAAAGTAAAGGGCCCGCTGCGTCTACAAAATGAGCCGTCAGAGAATAAAAAAAGTAGCTGACAAATAAAAAAGTTCGAAAATAAATGAGTAAAAATAGTAGAAAATAAAAGTAATTAATTAAAATAAAGAAAATCGAATGAAAATAATGCAATAAAAATATAATAAAAATAATGAACATATAAGCAACCGAAAGATTAAATAAAGATAGTCAAATTTAAAATCGAAACTCCCGCGTCTAATGAATATAAAAAGGCAGCTTATAAACGATAATAAGTGATATATTAGTAAAATAAATGCAAAAGATTTACAAATAAATTGCATGAGAGTATAAGAATGACAGTATATGAATATAAAAAAGAAAGGTTGAATGAGGATAATAAAGTAAATCGAAAATGATAATTGAAGAGGACAAACGAGGATAAACGGGTGACCTTTTTGTATGAGATAAGGAAGTTGATTAGGATAGAGAAGTTGAAAAAAAGTAAAAAAGTAATGCTTTATATCATATAAAAGCTGCTGGCATAAAAAGTATGCATCTTAATTTATATATAGTTGCACATCGGATAAAAAAACATGCTCCCTGCGTCTAAATACATGAATCGAATTTGACAGACAACAAAAAAATATAAAAATGGGACCCCCGCGTCCATAAAAAATGACTTAAATTGAGAGTGATATATAAATAAACTACATAAAAATAATGTTCCTCCCGCATCTAATATATATGAGTAGCTATAAATTTGATACATAAATACTGCGAATAAAAGTGGCACCCCCGCGTCTAATGAGTATGATTTGTTAAAAATGTGAAAGAAAACGAGCGACACAAAGTAAAGGGCCCGCTGCGTCTACAAAATGAGCCGTCAGAGAATAAAAAAAGTAGCTGACAAATAAAAAAGTTCGAAAATAAATGAGTAAAAATAGTAGAAAATAAAAGTAATTAATTAAAATAAAGAAAATCGAATGAAAATAATGCAATAAAAATATAATAAAAATAATGAACATATAAGCAACCGAAAGATTAAATAAAGATAGTCAAATTTAAAATCGAAACTCCCGCGTCTAATGAATATAAAAAGGCAGCTTATAAACGATAATAAGTGATATATTTGTAAAATAAATGCAAAAGATTTACAAATAAATTGCATGAGAGTATAAGAATGACAGTATATGAATATAAAAAAGAAAGGTTGAATGAGGATAATAAAGTAAATCGAAAATGATAATTGAAGAGGACAAACGAGGATAAACGGGTGACCTTTTTGTATGAGATAAGGAAGTTGATTAGGATAGAGAAGTTGAAAAAAAGTAAAAAAGTAATGCTTTATATCATATAAAAGCTGCTGGCATAAAAAGTATGCATCTTAATTTATATATAGTTGCACATCGGATAAAAAAACATGCTCCCTGCGTCTAAAGTACATGAATCGAATTTGACAGACAACAAAAAAATATAAAAATGGGACCCCCGCGTCCATAAAAAATGACTTAAATTGAGAGTGATATATAAATAAACTACATAAAAATAATGTTCCTCCCGCATCTAATATATATGAGTAGCTATAAATTTGATATATAAATACTGCGAATAAAAGTGGCACCCCCGCGTCTAATGAGTATGATTTGTTAAAAATGTGAAAGAAAACGAGCGACACAAAGTAACAGGGCCCGCTGCGTCTACAAAATGAGCCGTCAGAGAATAAAAAAAGTAGCTGACAAATAAAAAAGTTCGAAAATAAATGAGTAAAAATAGTAGAAAATAAAAGTAATTAATTAAAATAAAGAAAATCGAATGAAAATAATGCAATAAAAATATAATAAAAATAATGGACATATAAGCAACCGAAAGATTAAATAAAGATAGTCAAATTTAAAATCGAAACTCCCGCGTCTAATGAATATAAAAAGGCAGCTTATAAACGATAATAAGTGATATATTTGTAAAATAAATGCAAAAGATTTACAAATAAATTGCATGAGAGTATAAGAATGACAGTATATGAATATAAAAAAGAAAGGTTGAATGAGGATAATAAAGTAAATCGAAAATGATAATTGAAGAGGACAAACGAGGATAAACGGGTGACCTTTTTGTATGAGATAAGGAAGTTGATTAGGATAGAGAAGTTGAAAAAAAGTAAAAAAGTAATGCTTTATATCATATAAAAGCTGCTGGCATAAAAAGTATGCATCTTAATTTATATATAGTTGCACATCGGATAAAAAAACATGCTCCCTGCGTCTAAAGACATGAATCGAATTTGACAGACAACAAAAAAATATAAAAATGGGACCCCCGCGTCCATAAAAAATGACTTAAATTGAGAGTGATATATAAATAAACTACATAAAAATAATGTTCCTCCCGCATCTAATATATATGAGTAGCTATAAATTTGATACATAAATACTGCGAATAAAAGTGGCACCCCCGCGTCTAATGAGTATGATTTGTTAAAAATGTGAAAGAAAACGAGCGACACAAAGTAAAGGGCCCGCTGCGTCTACAAAATGAGCCGTCAGAGAATAAAAAAAGTAGCTGACAAATAAAAAAGTTCGAAAATAAATGAGTAAAAATAGTAGAAAATAAAAGTAATTAATTAAAATAAAGAAAATCGAATGAAAATAATGCAATAAAAATATATAAAAATAATGGACATATAAGCAACCGAAAGATTAAATAAAGATAGTCAAATTTAAAATCGAAACTCCCGCGTCTAATGAATATAAAAAGGCAGCTTATAAACGATAATAAGTGATATATTAGTAAAATAAATGCAAAAGATTTACAAATAAATTGCATGAGAGTATAAGAATGACAGTATATGAATATAAAAAAGAAAGGTTGAATGAGGATAATAAAGTAAATCGAAAATGATAATTGAAGAGGACAAACGAGGATAAACGGGTGACCTTTTTGTATGAGATAAGGAAGTTGATTAGGATAGAGAAGTTGAAAAAAAGTAAAAAAGTAATGCTTTATATCATATAAAAGCTGCTGGCATAAAAAGTATGCATCTTAATTTATATATAGTTGCACATCGGATAAAAAAACATGCTCCCTGCGTCTAAAGTACATGAATCGAATTTGACAGACAACAAAAAAATATAAAAATGGGACCCCCGCGTCCATAAAAAATGACTTAAATTGAGAGTGATATATAAATAAACTACATAAAAATAATGTTCCTCCCGCATCTAATATATATGAGTAGCTATAAATTTGATATATAAATACTGCGAATAAAAGTGGCACCCCCGCGTCTAATGAGTATGATTTGTTAAAAATGTGAAAGAAAACGAGCGACACAAAGTAACAGGGCCCGCTGCGTCTACAAAATGAGCCGTCAGAGAATAAAAAAAGTAGCTGACAAATAAAAAAGTTCGAAAATAAATGAGTAAAAATAGTAGAAAATAAAAGTAATTAATTAAAATAAAGAAAATCGAATGAAAATAATGCAATAAAAATATAATAAAAATAATGGACATATAAGCAACCGAAAGATTAAATAAAGATAGTCAAATTTAAAATCGAAACTCCCGCGTCTAATGAATATAAAAAGGCAGCTTATAAACGATAATAAGTGATATATTTAGTAAAATAAATGCAAAAGATTTACAAATAAATTGCATGAGAGTATAAGAATGACAGTATATGAATATAAAAAAGAAAGGTTGAATGAGGATAATAAAGTAAATCGAAAATGATAATTGAAGAGGACAAACGAGGATAAACGGGTGACCTTTTTGTATGAGATAAGGAAGTTGATTAGGATAGAGAAGTTGAAAAAAAGTAAAAAAGTAATGCTTTATATCATATAAAAGCTGCTGGCATAAAAAGTATGCATCTTAATTTATATATAGTTGCACATCGGATAAAAAAACATGCTCCCTGCGTCTAAAGTACATGAATCGAATTTGACAGACAACAAAAAAATATAAAAATGGGACCCCGCGTCCATAAAAAATGACTTAAATTGAGAGTGATATATAAATAAACTACATAAAAATAATGTTCCTCCCGCATCTAATATATATGAGTAGCTATAAATTTGATATATAAATACTGCGAATAAAAGTGGCACCCCCGCGTCTAATGAGTATGATTTGTTAAAAATGTGAAAGAAAACGAGCGACACAAAGTAAGGGCCCGCTGCGTCTACAAAATGAGCCGTCAGAGAATAAAAAAAGTAGCTGACAAATAAAAAAGTTCGAAAATAAATGAGTAAAAATAGTAGAAAATAAAAGTAATTAATTAAAATAAAGAAAATCGAATGAAAATAATGCAATAAAAATATAATAAAAATAATGGACATATAAGCAACCGAAAGATTAAATAAAGATAGTCAAATTTAAAATCGAAACTCCCGCGTCTAATGAATATAAAAAGGCAGCTTATAAACGATAATAAGTGATATATTTAGTAAAATAAATGCAAAAGATTTACAAATAAATTGCATGAGAGTATAAGAATGACAGTATATGAATATAAAAAAGAAAGGTTGAATGAGGATAATAAAGTAAATCGAAAATGATAATTGAAGAGGACAAACGAGGATAAACGGGTGACCTTTTTGTATGAGATAAGGAAGTTGATTAGGATAGAGAAGTTGAAAAAAAGTAAAAAAGTAATGCTTTATATCATATAAAAGCTGCTGGCATAAAAAGTATGCATCTTAATTTATATATAGTTGCACATCGGATAAAAAAACATGCTCCCTGCGTCTAAAGTACATGAATCGAATTTGACAGACAACAAAAAAATATAAAAATGGGACCCCGCGTCCATAAAAAATGACTTAAATTGAGAGTGATATATAAATAAACTACATAAAAATAATGTTCCTCCCGCATCTAATATATATGAGTAGCTATAAATTTGATATATAAATACTGCGAATAAAAGTGGCACCCCCGCGTCTAATGAGTATGATTTGTTAAAAATGTGAAAGAAAACGAGCGACACAAAGTAACAGGGCCCGCTGCGTCTACAAAATGAGCCGTCAGAGAATAAAAAAAGTAGCTGACAAATAAAAAAGTTCGAAAATAAATGAGTAAAAATAGTAGAAAATAAAAGTAATTAATTAAAATAAAGAAAATCGAATGAAAATAATGCAATAAAAATATAATAAAAATAATGGACATATAAGCAACCGAAAGATTAAATAAAGATAGTCAAATTTAAAATCGAAACTCCCGCGTCTAATGAATATAAAAAGGCAGCTTATAAACGATAATAAGTGATATATTTAGTAAAATAAATGCAAAAGATTTACAAATAAATTGCATGAGAGTATAAGAATGACAGTATATGAATATAAAAAAGAAAGGTTGAATGAGGATAATAAAGTAAATCGAAAATGATAATTGAAGAGGACAAACGAGGATAAACGGGTGACCTTTTTGTATGAGATAAGGAAGTTGATTAGGATAGAGAAGTTGAAAAAAAGTAAAAAAGTAATGCTTTATATCATATAAAAGCTGCTGGCATAAAAAGTATGCATCTTAATTTATATATAGTTGCACATCGGATAAAAAAACATGCTCCCTGCGTCTAAAGTACATGAATCGAATTTGACAGACAACAAAAAAATATAAAAATGGGACCCCCGCGTCCATAAAAAATGACTTAAATTGAGAGTGATATATAAATAAACTACATAAAAATAATGTTCCTCCCGCATCTAATATATATGAGTAGCTATAAATTTGATATATAAATACTGCGAATAAAAGTGGCACCCCCGCGTCTAATGAGTATGATTTGTTAAAAATGTGAAAGAAAACGAGCGACACAAAGTAAGGGCCCGCTGCGTCTACAAAATGAGCCGTCAGAGAATAAAAAAAGTAGCTGACAAATAAAAAAGTTCGAAAATAAATGAGTAAAAATAGTAGAAAATAAAAGTAATTAATTAAAATAAAGAAAATCGAATGAAAATAATGCAATAAAAATATAATAAAAATAATGGACATATAAGCAACCGAAAGATTAAATAAAGATAGTCAAATTTAAAATCGAAACTCCCGCGTCTAATGAATATAAAAAGGCAGCTTATAAACGATAATAAGTGATATATTTAGTAAAATAAATGCAAAAGATTTACAAATAAATTGCATGAGAGTATAAGAATGACAGTATATGAATATAAAAAAGAAAGGTTGAATGAGGATAATAAAGTAAATCGAAAATGATAATTGAAGAGGACAAACGAGGATAAACGGGTGACCTTTTTGTATGAGATAAGGAAGTTGATTAGGATAGAGAAGTTGAAAAAAAGTAAAAAAGTAATGCTTTATATCATATAAAAGCTGCTGGCATAAAAAGTATGCATCTTAATTTATATATAGTTGCACATCGGATAAAAAAACATGCTCCCTGCGTCTAAAGTACATGAATCGAATTTGACAGACAACAAAAAAATATAAAAATGGGACCCCCGCGTCCATAAAAAATGACTTAAATTGAGAGTGATATATAAATAAACTACATAAAAATAATGTTCCTCCCGCATCTAATATATATGAGTAGCTATAAATTTGATATATAAATACTGCGAATAAAAGTGGCACCCCCGCGTCTAATGAGTATGATTTGTTAAAAATGTGAAAGAAAACGAGCGACACAAAGTAACAGGCCCGCTGCGTCTACAAAATGAGCCGTCAGAGAATAAAAAAAGTAGCTGACAAATAAAAAAGTTCGAAAATAAATGAGTAAAAATAGTAGAAAATAAAAGTAATTAATTAAAATAAAGAAAATCGAATGAAAATAATGCAATAAAAATATAATAAAAATAATGGACATATAAGCAACCGAAAGATTAAATAAAGATAGTCAAATTTAAAATCGAAACTCCCGCGTCTAATGAATATAAAAAGGCAGCTTATAAACGATAATAAGTGATATATTTAGTAAAATAAATGCAAAAGATTTACAAATAAATTGCATGAGAGTATAAGAATGACAGTATATGAATATAAAAAAGAAAGGTTGAATGAGGATAATAAAGTAAATCGAAAATGATAATTGAAGAGGACAAACGAGGATAAACGGGTGACCTTTTTGTATGAGATAAGGAAGTTGATTAGGATAGAGAAGTTGAAAAAAAGTAAAAAAGTAATGCTTTATATCATATAAAAGCTGCTGGCATAAAAAGTATGCATCTTAATTTATATATAGTTGCACATCGGATAAAAAAACATGCTCCCTGCGTCTAAAGTACATGAATCGAATTTGACAGACAACAAAAAAATATAAAAATGGGACCCCCGCGTCCATAAAAAATGACTTAAATTGAGAGTGATATATAAATAAACTACATAAAAATAATGTTCCTCCCGCATCTAATATATATGAGTAGCTATAAATTTGATATATAAATACTGCGAATAAAAGTGGCACCCCCGCGTCTAATGAGTATGATTTGTTAAAAATGTGAAAGAAAACGAGCGACACAAAGTAACAGGCCCGCTGCGTCTACAAAATGAGCCGTCAGAGAATAAAAAAAGTAGCTGACAAATAAAAAAGTTCGAAAATAAATGAGTAAAAATAGTAGAAAATAAAAGTAATTAATTAAAATAAAGAAAATCGAATGAAAATAATGCAATAAAAATATAATAAAAATAATGGACATATAAGCAACCGAAAGATTAAATAAAGATAGTCAAATTTAAAATCGAAACTCCCGCGTCTAATGAATATAAAAAGGCAGCTTATAAACGATAATAAGTGATATATTTAGTAAAATAAATGCAAAAGATTTACAAATAAATTGCATGAGAGTTTCAACACTTAAAAACTGAAATCACTCTTCTTTTCTTACTTTTCTTCTTCACTTTACTTTTAAAACTAACTACTTACTCTTTATAACTCTTATCTTAAAGCTTCAACACTTAAAAACTGAAATCACTCTTCTTTTCTTACTTTTCTTCTTCACTTTACTTTTAAAACTAACTACTTACTTTAACTCTCATCTTATCAAAGCTTCAACACTTAAAAACTGAAATTACTCTTCTTTTCTTACTTTTCTTCTTCACTTTACTTTTAAAACTAACTACTTACTCTTTATATCTCTTATCTTATCAAAGCTTCAACACTTAAAAACTGAAATTACTCTTCTTTTCTTACTTTTCTTCTTCACTTTACTTTTAAAACTAACTACTTACTCTTTATAACTCTTATCTTAAAGCTTCAACACTTAAAAACTGAAATTACTCTTCTTTTCTTACTTTTCTTCTTCACTTTACTTTTAAAACTAACTACTTACTATAACTCTTATCTTATCAAAGCTTCAACACTTAAAAACTGAAATTACTCTTCTTTTCTTACTTTTCTTCTTCACTTTACTTTTAAAACTAACTACTTACTCTTTATACTCTTATCTTATCAAAGCTTCAACACTTAAAAACTGAAATTACTCTTCTTTTCTTACTTTTCTTCTTCACTTTACTTTTAAAACTAACTACTTACTCTTTATAACTCTTATCTTATCAAAGCTTCAACACTTAAAAACTGAAATCACTCTTCTTTTCTTACTTTTCTTCTTCACTTTACTTTTAAAACTAAACTTACTTTTATAACTCTCATCTTATCAAAGCTTCAACACTTAAAAACTGAAATCACTCTTCTTTTCTTACTTTTCTTCTTCACTTTACTTTTAAAACTAACTACTTACTCTTTATATCTCTTATCTTATCAAAGCTTCAACACTTAAAAACTGAAATTACTCTTCTTTTCTTACTTTTCTTCTTCACTTTACTTTTAAAACTAACTACTTACTATAACTCTTATCTTATCAAAGCTTCAACACTTAAAAACTGAAATCACTCTTCTTTTCTTACTTTTCTTCTTCACTTTACTTTTAAAACTAACTACTTACTATAACTTATATCTTATCAAAGCTTCAACACTTAAAAACTGAAATCACTCTTCTTTTCTTACTTTTCTTCTTCACTTTACTTTTAAAACTAACTACTTACTCTTTATATCTCTTTTCTTATCAAAGCTTCAACACTTAAAAACTGAAATTACTCTTCTTTTCTTACTTTTCTTCTTCACTTTACTTTTAAAACTAACTACTTTTATAACTCTTATCTTATCAAAGCTTCAACACTTAAAAACTGAAATCACTCTTCTTTTCTTACTTTTCTTCTTCACTTTACTTTTAAAACTAACTACTTACTATAACTCTCATCTTATTCAAAGCTTCAACACTTAAAAACTGAAATTACTCTTCTTTTCTTACTTTTCTTCTTCACTTTACTTTTAAAACTAACTACTTACTCTTTATATCTCTTATCTTATCAAAGCTTCAACACTTAAAAACTGAAATTACTCTTCTTTTCTTACTTTTCTTCTTCACTTTACTTTTAAAACTAACTACTTACTATAACTCTTATCTTATCAAAGCTTCAACACTTAAAAACTGAAATTACTCTTCTTTTCTTACTTTTCTTCTTCACTTTACTTTTAAAACTAACTACTTACTATAACTCTTATAACTCTTATCAAAGCTTCAACACTTAAAAACTGAAATCACTCTTCTTTTCTTACTTTTCTTCTTCACTTTACTTTTAAAACTAACTACTTACTATAACTCTCATCTTATCAAAGCTTCAACACTTAAAAACTGAAATCACTCTTCTTTTCTTACTTTTCTTCTTCACTTTACTTTTAAAACTAAACTACTCTTTATAACTCTTATCTTATCAAAGCTTCAACACTTAAAAACTGAAATCACTCTTCTTTTCTTACTTTTCTTCTTCACTTTACTTTTAAAACTAACTACTTACTATAACTCTCATCTTATCAAAGCTTCAACACTTAAAAACTGAAATCACTCTTCTTTTCTTACTTTTCTTCTTCACTTTACTTTTAAAAATAACTACTTACTCTTTATACTCTTATCTTATCAAAGCTTCAACACTTATAAACTGAAATCACTCTTCTTTTCTTACTTTTCTTCTTCACTTTACTTTTAAAAAAAAACTACTTACTATAACTCTCATCTTATCAAAGCTTCAACACTTAAAAACTGAAATTACTCTTCTTTTCTTACTTTTCTTCTTCACTTTACTTTTAAAACTAACTACTTTATAACTCTTATCTTATCAAAGCTTCAACACTTAAAAACTGAAATCACTCTTCTTTTCTTACTTTTCTTCTTCACTTTACTTTTAAAACTAACTACTTACTATAACTCTAATCTTATCAAAGCTTCAACACTTAAAACTGAAATTACTCTTCTTTTCTTACTTTTCTTCTTCACTTTACTTTTAAAACTAACTACTTACTCTTTATATCTCTTATCTTATCAAAGCTTCAACACTTAAAACTGAAATCACTCTTCTTTTCTTACTTTTCTTCTTCACTTTACTTTAAAACTAAATACTTACTATAACTCTCATCTTATCAAATCTTCAACACTTAAAAACTGAAATCACTCTTCTTTTCTTACTTTTCTTCTTCACTTTACTTTTAAAACTAACTACTTACAATATCTCTAATCTTATCAAAGCTTCAACACTTAAAAACTGAAATCACTCTTCTTTTCTTACTTTTCTTCTTCACTTTACTTTTAAAAATAACTACTTACTCTTTATATCTCTTATCTTATCAAAGCTTCAACACTTATAAACTGAAATCACTCTTCTTTTCTTACTTTTCTTCTTCACTTTACTTTTAAAACTAACTACTTACTATAACTCTCATCTTATCAAAGCTTCAACACTAAAAAACTGAAATAACTCTTCTTTTCTTACTTTTCTTCTTCACTTTACTTTTAAAAATAACTACTTACTCTTTATATCTCTTATCTTATCAAAGCTTCAACACTTAAAAACTGAAATCACTCTTCTTTTCTTACTTTTCTTCTTCTCTTCACTTTTAAAACTAACTACTTACTATAACTCTCATCTTATCAAAGCTTCAACACTTAAAAACTGAAATTACTCTTCTTTTCTTACTTTTCTTCTTCACTTTACTTTTAAAACTAACTACTTACTCTTTATAACTCTTATCTTATCAAAGCTTCAACACTTAAAAACTGAAATCACTCTTCTTTTCTTACTTTTCTTCTTCACTTTACTTTTAAAACTAACTACTTACTATAACTCTCATCTTATCAAAGCTTCAACACTAAAAAACTGAAATCACTCTTCTTTTCTTACTTTTCCTCTTCACTTTACTTTTAAAACTAACTATCTTTATAACTCTTTTCTTATCAAAGCTTCAACACTTAAAAACTGAAATCACTCTTCTTTTCTTACTTTTCTTCTTCACTTTACTTTTAAAAAACTAACTACTTACTATAACTCTCATCTTATTCAAGCTTCAACACTTAAAACTGAAATCACTCTTCTTTTCTTACTTTTCTTCTTCACTTTACTTTTAAAAATAACTACTTACTCTTTATAACTCTTATCTTATCAAAGCTTCAACACTTAAAAACTGAAATCACTCTTCTTTTCTTACTTTTTCTTCACTTTACTTTTAAAACTAACTACTTACTATAACTCTCATCTTATCAAAGCTTCAACACTTAAAAACTGAAATAACTCTATTTTTCTTACTTTTCTTCTTCACTTTACTTTTAAAACTAACTACTTACTATATCTCTTATCTTATCAAAGCTTCAACACTTAAAAACTGAAATCACTCTTCTTTTCTTACTTTTCTTCTTCACTTTACTTTTAAAACTAAAACTATCTTTATAGCTCTTATCTTATCAAAGCTTCAACACTTAAAAACTGAAATCACTCTTCTTTTCTTACTTTTCTTCTTCACTTTACTTTTAAAAATAACTACTTTATATCTCTTATCTTATCAAAGCTTCAACACTTATAAACTGAAATCACTCTTCTTTTCTTACTTTTCTTCTTCACTTTATTTTAAAACTAAACTACTCTTTATAACTCTTATCTTATTAAAGCTTCAACACTTAAAACTGAAATCACTCTTCTTTTCTTACTTTTCTTCTTCACTTTACTTTTAAAACTAACTACTCTTTATAACTCTTTTCTTATCAAAGCTTCAACACTTAAAAACTGAAATCACTCTTCTTTTCTTACTTTTCTTCTTCACTTTACTTTTAAAACTAACTACTTTATAACTCTTATCTTATCAAAGCTTCAACACTTAAAAACTGAAATCACTCTTCTTTTCTTACTTCTTCACTTTACTTTTAAAAAAAACTACTTACTATAACTCTCATCTTATCAATCTTCAACACTTAAAAACTGAAATTACTCTTCTTTTCTTACTTTTCTTCTTCACTTTACTTTTAAAACTAACTACTTTATATCTCTTATCTTATCAAAGCTTCAACACTTAAAAACTGAAATCACTCTTCTTTTCTTACTTTTCTTCTTCACTTTAAACTTTTAAAAATAAAAAATCTTTATAGCTCTTATCTTATTAAAACTTCAACACTTATTAAAAACTGAAATCACTCTTCTTTTCTTACTTTTCTTCTTCACTTTACTTTTAAAAATAACTACTCTTTATAACTCTTTTCTTATCAAAGCTTCAACACTTAAAAACTGAAATCACTCTTCTTTTCTTACTTTTCTTCTTCACTTTACTTTTAAAAATAACTACTTACTCTTTATAACTCTTATCTTATCAAAGCTTCAACACTTAAAAACTGAAATCACTCTTCTTTTCTTACTTTTCTTCTTCACTTTACTTTTAAAACTAACAACTTACTATGACTCTCATCTTATAAAAACTCCAACACTTAAAAATAATATTAACCTTTTTTCTTACTTTTCTTCTTCACAATACTTTTAAAACTAACTACTTACTATAACACTCATCTTATCATAGCTTCAACACTTAAAAACTGAAGACACTCTTCTTTTCTTACTTTTCCTCTTCACTTTTAAAACTAACTACTTACTATAACTCTCATCTTATTCAATCTTCAACACTTAAAAATAATATTACTCTTATTTTATTACTTTTCTTCTTCACTTTACTTTTAAAACTAACTACTAGTCTTTATAACTCATATCTTATCAAAACTTCAACACTTATAAACTGAAATCACTCTTCTTTTCTTACTTTCCTTCTTACTTTACTTTTAAAACTAACTAATCTTTATAACTCTTATCTTATCAAAGCTTCAACACTTAAAAACTGAAATCACTCTTCTTTTCTTACTTTTCCTCTTCACTTTTAAAACTAACTACTTACAATATCTCTTATCTTATCAAAGCTTCAACACTTATAAACTGAAATCACTCTTCTTTTCTTACTTTTCTTCTTCACTTTAATTTTAAAAATAAAAAATCTTTATAGCTCTTATCTTATTAAAACTTCAACACTTATAAACTGAAATCACTCTTATTTTCTTACTTTTCTTCTTCACTTTACTTTTAAAACTAACTACTAGTCTTTATA
>CAMPDV010005168.1:0-31286 GCA_946699065.1 Loxodes magnus
AAATACTCATAACTTCTTATCATCTCTAAGTTTTAGTAATTCTAAAAGCTGAAAATCTATCTTCTTTTCTTACTTTACTTCCTCACTTTTCTAAATATTTATAACTAATTTTTATCTCTAAGTTTTAGTAACTCTAAAAGCTTTAATTCTATCTTCTTTTCTTACTTTACTTCCTCACTTTTCTAAATACTCATAACTTCTTATCATCTCTAAGTTTTAGTAATTCTAAAAGCTGAAAATCTATCTTCTTTTCTTACTTTACTTCCTCACTTTTCTAAATACTTATAACTTCTTATCATCTCTAAGTTTTAGTAATTCTAAAAGCTGTAATTCTATCTTCTTTTCTTACTTTACTTCCTCACTTTTCTAAATACTTATAACTTCTTTTTATCTCTAAGTTTTAGTAACTCTAAAAGCTGTAATTCTATCTTCTTTGCTTACTTTACTTCCTCACTTTTCTAAATACTTATAACTAATTTTTATCTCTAAGTTTTAGTAACTCTAAAAGCTGTAATTCTATCTTCTTTTCTTACTTTACTTCCTCACTTTTCTAAATACTCATAACTTCTTATCATCTCTAAGTTTTAGTAATTCTAAAAGCTGTAATTCTATCTTCTTTTCTTACTTTACTTCCTCACTTTTCTAAATACTTATAACTTCTTTTTATCTCTAAGTTTTAGTAACTCTAAATCTAAAAATCTATCTTCTTTTCTTACTTTACTTCCTCACTTTTCTAAATACTCATAACTTCTTATCATCTCTAAGTTTTAGTAATTCTAAAAGCTGAAAATCTATCTTCTTTTCTTACTTTACTTCCTCACTTTTCTAAATATTTATAACTAATTTTTATCTCTAAGTTTTAGTAACTCTAAAAGCTGTAATTCTATCTTCTTTTCTTACTTTACTTCCTCACTTTTCTAAATACTCATAACTTCTTTTTATCTCTAAGTTTTAGTAATTCTAAAAGCTGAAAATCTATCTTCTTTTCTTACTTTACTTCCTCACTTTTCTAAATACTTATAACTTCTTATCATCTCTAAGTTTTAGTAATTCTAAAAGCTGTAATTCTATCTTCTTTTCTTACTTTACTTCCTCACTTTTCTAAATACTTATAACTTCTTTTTATCTCTAAGTTTTAGTAACTCTAAAAGCTGTAATTCTATCTTCTTTGCTTACTTTACTTCCTCACTTTTCTAAATACTCATAACTTCTTATCATCTCTAAGTTTTAGTAATTCTAAAAGCTGAAAATCTATCTTCTTTTCTTACTTTACTTCCTCACTTTTCTAAATACTTATAACTTCTTATCATCTCTAAGTTTTAGTAACTCTAAAAGCCTTAATTCTATCTGCTTTTCTTACTTTACTTCCTCACTTTTCTAAATACTCATAACTTCTTTTTATCTCATAAGTTTTAGTAATTCTAAAAGCTGTAATTCTATCTTCTTTGCTTACTTTACTTCCTCACTTTTCTAAATACTTATAACTAATTTTTATCTCTAAGTTTTAGTAACTCTAAAAGCTAAAAATCTATCTTCTTTTCTTACTTTACTTCCTCACTTTTCTAAATACTCATAACTTCTTATCATCTCTAAGTTTTAGTAACTCTAAAAGCTGTAATTCTATCTTCTTTTCTTACTTTACTTCCTCACTTTTCTAAATACTTATAACTTCTTTTTATCTCTTAGTTTTAGTAATTCTAAAAGCTGTAATTCTATCTTCTTTTCTTACTTTACTTCCTCACTTTTCTAAATACTTATAACTTCTTATCATCTCTAAGTTTTAGTAATTCTAAAAGCTGTAATTCTATCTTCTTTTCTTACTTTACTTCCTCATCACTTTTCTAAATACTCATAACTTCTTTTTATCTCTAAGTTTTAGTAACTCTAAAAGCTGTAATTCTATCTTCTTTATTACTTTACTTCCTCACTTTTCTAAATACTCATAACTTCTTTTTATCTCAAAGTTTTAGTAACTCTAAAAGCCTTAATTCTATCTGCTTTTCTTACTTTACTTCCTCACTTTTCTAAATACTCATAACTTCTTATCATCTCTAAGTGTTAGTAACTCTAAAAGCTGTAATTCTATCTTCTTTTCTTACTTTACTTCCTCACTTTTTTAAATACTTATAACTTCTTTTCATCTCTAAGTTTTAATAATTCTAAAAGCTGTAATTCTATCTTCTTTTCTTACTTTACTTCCTCACTTTTCTAAATACTTATAACTTCTTTTCATCTCTTAGTTTTAGTAACTCTAAAAGCTTTAATTCTATCTTCTTTGCTTACTTTACTTCCTCACTTTTCTAAATACTCATAACTTCTTATCATCTCTAAGTTTTAGTAATTCTAAAAGCTGTAATTCTATCTTCTTTGCTTACTTTACTTCCTCACTTTTCTAAATACTCATAACTTCTTATCATCTCTAAGTTTTAGTAACTCTAAAAGCTGTAATTCTATCTTCTTTTCTTACTTTACTTCCTCACTTTTCTAAATACTTATAACTTCTTTTTATCTCTAAGTTTTAGTAACTCTAAAAGCTAAAAATCTATCTTCTTTTCTTACTTCACTTCCTCACTTTTCTAAATACTTATAACTTCTTTTTATCTCTAAGTTTTAGTAACTCTAAAAGCTGTAATTCTATCTTCTTTGCTTACTTTACTTCCTCACTTTTCTAAATACTCATAACTTCTTATCATCTCTTAGTTTTAGTAACTCTAAAAGCTTTAATTCTATCTTCTTTGCTTACTTTACTTCCTCACTTTTCTAAATACTCATAACTTCTTATCATCTCTAAGTTTTAGTAATTCTAAAAGCTGTAATTCTATCTTCTTTTCTTACTTTACTTCCTCACTTTTCTAAATACTTATAACTTCTTATCATCTCTAAGTTTTAGTAACTCTAAAAGCCTTAATTCTATCTTCTTTTCTTACTTTACGTCCTCACTTTTCTAAATACTCATAACTTCTTATCATCTCTAAGTTTTAGTAACTCTAAAAGCTGAAATTCTATCTTCTTTTCTTACTTTACTTCCTCACTTTTCTAAATACTCATAACTTCTTATCATCTCTAAGTTTTAGTAACTCTAAAAGCTGTAATTCTATCTTCTTTTCTTACTTTACTTCCTCACTTTTTTAAATACTTATAACTTCTTTTCATCTCTAAGTTTTAATAATTCTAAAAGCTGTAATTCTATCTTCTTTTCTTACTTTACTTCCTCACTTTTCTAAATACTTATAACTTCTTTTTATCTCTAAGTTTTAGTAACTCTAAAAGCTTTAATTCTATCTTCTTTGCTTACTTTACTTCCTCACTTTTCTAAATACTTATAACTTCTTATCATCTCTAAGTTTTAGTAACTCTAAAAGCTGTAATTCTATCTTCTTTTCTTACTTTACTTCCTCACTTTTCTAAATACTCATAACTTCTTTTTATCTCTAAGTTTTAGTAATTCTAAAAGCTGTAATTCTATCTTCTTTTCTTACTTTACTTCCTCACTTTTCTAAATACTTATAACTTCTTTTTATCTCTAAGTTTTAGTAACTCTAAAAGCTAAAAATCTATCTTCTTTTCTTACTTCACTTCCTCACTTTTCTAAATACTTATAACTTCTTTTTATCTCTAAGTTTTAGTAACTCTAAAAGCTGTAATTCTATCTTCTTTTCTTACTTTACTTCCTCACTTTTCTAAATACTCATAACTTCTTTTCATCTCTTAGTTTTAGTAACTCTAAAAGCTTTAATTCTATCTTCTTTGCTTACTTTACTTCCTCACTTTTCTAAATACTCATAACTTCTTATCATCTCTAAGTTTTAGTAATTCTAAAAGCTGTAATTCTATCTTCTTTTCTTACTTTACTTCCTCACTTTTCTAAATACTTATAACTTCTTATCATCTCTAAGTTTTAGTAACTCTAAAAGCCTTAATTCTATCTTCTTTTCTTACTTTACGTCCTCACTTTTCTAAATACTCATAACTTCTTATCATCTCTAAGTTTTAGTAACTCTAAAAGCTGAAATTCTATCTTCTTTTCTTACTTTACTTCCTCACTTTTCTAAATACTCATAACTTCTTATCATCTCTAAGTTTTAGTAATTCTAAAAGCTGTAATTCTATCTTCTTTTCTTACTTTACTTCCTCACTTTTCTAAATACTTATAACTTCTTTTTATCTCTAAGTTTTAGTAACTCTAAAAGCTGTAATTCTATCTTCTTTGCTTACTTTACTTCCTCACTTTTCTAAATACTTATAACTAATTTTTATCTCTAAGTTTTAGTAACTCTAAAAGCTGTAATTCTATCTTCTTTTCTTACTTTACTTCCTCACTTTTCTAAATACTTATAACTTCTTTTTATCTCTAAGTTTTAGTAACTCTAAAAGCTAAAAATCTATCTTCTTTTCTTACTTTACTTCCTCACTTTTCTAAATACTCATAACTTCTTATCATCTCTAAGTTTTAGTAATTCTAAAAGCTGAAAATCTATCTTCTTTTCTTACTTTACTTCCTCACTTTTCTAAATATTTATAACTAATTTTTATCTCTAAGTTTTAGTAACTCTAAAAGCTTTAATTCTATCTTCTTTTCTTACTTTACTTCCTCACTTTTCTAAATACTCATAACTTCTTATCATCTCTAAGTTTTAGTAATTCTAAAAGCTGAAAATCTATCTTCTTTTCTTACTTTACTTCCTCACTTTTCTAAATACTTATAACTTCTTATCATCTCTAAGTTTTAGTAATTCTAAAAGCTGTAATTCTATCTTCTTTTCTTACTTTACTTCCTCACTTTTCTAAATACTCATAACTTCTTATCATCTCTAAGTTTTAGTAATTCTAAAAGCTGTAATTCTATCTTCTTTTCTTACTTTACTTCCTCACTTTTCTAAATACTTATAACTTCTTTTTATCTCTAAGTTTTAGTAACTCTAAAAGCTGTAATTCTATCTTCTTTGCTTACTTTACTTCCTCACTTTTCTAAATACTTATAACTAATTTTTATCTCTAAGTTTTAGTAACTCTAAAAGCTGTAATTCTATCTTCTTTTCTTACTTTACTTCCTCACTTTTCTAAATACTTATAACTTCTTTTTATCTCTAAGTTTTAGTAACTCTAAAAGCTAAAAATCTATCTTCTTTTCTTACTTTACTTCCTCACTTTTCTAAATACTTATAACTTCTTTTTATCTCTAAGTTTTAGTAACTCTAAAAGCTGTAATTCTATCTTCTTTTCTTACTTTACTTCCTCACTTTTCTAAATACTCATAACTTCTTATCATCTCTAAGTTTTAGTAATTCTAAAAGCTGTAATTCTATCTTCTTTTCTTACTTTACGTCCTCACTTTTCTAAATACTCATAACTTCTTTTTATCTCTAAGTTTTAGTAACTCTAAAAGCTGTAATTCTATCTTCTTTGCTTACTTTACTTCCTCACTTTTCTAAATACTTATAACTTCTTTTTATCTCTAAGTTTTAGTAACCTAAAAGCTGTAATTCTATCTTCTTTGCTTACTTTACTTCCTCACTTTTCTAAATACTTATAACTTCTTTTTATCTCTAAGTTTTAGTAATTCTAAAAGCTTTAATTCTATCTTCTTTGCTTACTTTACTTCCTCACTTTTCTAAATACTTATAACTTCTTTTTATCTCTAAGTTTTAGTAACTCTAAAAGCTGAAATTCTATCTTCTTTTCTTACTTTACGTCCTCACTTTTCTAAATACTCATAACTTCTTATCATCTCTAAGTTTTAGTAACTCTAAAAGCTGTAATTCTATCTTCTTTTCTTACTTTACTTCCTCACTTTTCTAAATACTCATAACTTCTTATCATCTCTAAGTTTTAGTAATTCTAAAAGCTGAAAATCTATCTTCTTTTCTTACTTTACTTCCTCACTTTTCTAAATACTCATAACTTCTTATCATCTCTAAGTTTTAGTAACTCTAAAAGCTGAAATTCTATCTTCTTTTCTTACTTTACTTCCTCACTTTTCTAAATACTCATAACTTCTTTTTATCTCTAAGTTTTAGTAACTCTAAAAGCCTTAATTCTATCTTCTTTTCTTACTTTACTTCCTCACTTTTCTAAATACTTATAACTTCTTTTTATCTCTAAGTTTTAGTAACTCTAAAAGCTGTAATTCTATCTTCTTTGCTTACTTTACTTCCTCACTTTTCTAAATACTCATAACTTCTTATCATCTATAAGTTTTAGTAATTCTAAAAGCTGTAATTCTATCTTCTTTATTACTTTACTTCCTCACTTTTCTAAATACTCATAACTTCTTATCATCTCTAAGTTTTAGTAATTCTAAAAGCTGAAAATCTATCTTCTTTTCTTACTTTACTTCCTCACTTTTCTAAATACTCATAACTTCTTATCATCTCTAAGTTTTAGTAACTCTAAAAGCTGAAATTCTATCTTCTTTTCTTACTTTACTTCCTCACTTTTCTAAATACTCATAACTTCTTTTTATCTCTAAGTTTTAGTAACTCTAAAAGCCTTAATTCTATCTTCTTTTCTTACTTTACTTCCTCACTTTTCTAAATACTTATAACTTCTTTTTATCTCTAAGTTTTAGTAACTCTAAAAGCTGTAATTCTATCTTCTTTGCTTACTTTACTTCCTCACTTTTCTAAATACTCATAACTTCTTATCATCTCTAAGTTTTAGTAATTCTAAAAGCTGTAATTCTATCTTCTTTTCTTACTTTACTTCCTCACTTTTCTAAATACTTATAACTTCTTTTTATCTCTAAGTTTTAGTAACTCTAAAAGCTGTAATTCTATCTTCTTTGCTTACTTTACTTCCTCACTTTTCTAAATACTTATAACTAATTTTTATCTCTAAGTTTTAGTAACTCTAAAAGCTGTAATTCTATCTTCTTTTCTTACTTTACTTCCTCACTTTTCTAAATACTTATAACTTCTTTTTATCTCTAAGTTTTAGTAACTCTAAAAGCTGTAATTCTATCTTCTTTTCTTACTTTACTTCCTCACTTTTCTAAATACTCATAACTTCTTATCATCTCTAAGTTTTAGTAATTCTAAAAGCTGTAATTCTATCTTCTTTTCTTACTTTACGTCCTCACTTTTCTAAATACTCATAACTTCTTTTTATCTCTAAGTTTTAGTAACTCTAAAAGCTGTAATTCTATCTTCTTTGCTTACTTTACTTCCTCACTTTTCTAAATACTTATAACTTCTTTTTATCTCTAAGTTTTAGTAACCTAAAAGCTGTAATTCTATCTTCTTTGCTTACTTTACTTCCTCACTTTTCTAAATACTTATAACTTCTTTTTATCTCTAAGTTTTAGTAACTCTAAAAGCTGTAATTCTATCTTCTTTGCTTACTTTACTTCCTCACTTTTCTAAATACTCATAACTTCTTTTTATCTCTAAGTTTTAGTAACTCTAAAAGCTGTAATTCTATCTTCTTTTCTTACTTTACGTCCTCACTTTTCTAAATACTCATAACTTCTTATCATCTCTAAGTTTTAGTAACTCTAAAAGCTGTAATTCTATCTTCTTTTCTTACTTTACTTCCTCACTTTTCTAAATACTCATAACTTCTTATCATCTCTAAGTTTTAGTAACTCTAAAAGCTGAAAATCTATCTTCTTTTCTTACTTTACTTCCTCACTTTTCTAAATACTCATAACTTCTTATCATCTCTAAGTTTTAGTAACTCTAAAAGCTGTAATTCTATCTTCTTTTCTTACTTTACTTCCTCACTTTTCTAAATACTCATAACTTCTTTTTATCTCTAAGTTTTAGTAACTCTAAAAGCCTGAAATTCTATCTTCTTTTCTTACTTTACTTCCTCACTTTTCTAAATACTTATAACTTCTTTTTATCTCTAAGTTTTAGTAACTCTAAAAGCTGTAATTCTATCTTCTTTGCTTACTTTACTTCCTCACTTTTCTAAATACTCATAACTTCTTTTCATCTCTAAGTTTTAGTAACTCTAAAAGCTGTAATTCTATCTTCTTTTCTTACTTTACTTCCTCACTTTTCTAAATACTCATAACTTCTTATCATCTCTAAGTTTTAGTAATTCTAAAAGCTGAAAATCTATCTTCTTTTCTTACTTTACTTCCTCACTTTTCTAAATACTCATAACTTCTTATCATCTCTAAGTTTTAGTAACTCTAAAAGCTGTAATTCTATCTTCTTTTCTTACTTTACTTCCTCACTTTTCTAAATACTCATAACTTCTTATCATCTCTAAGTTTTAGTAACTCTAAAAGCTGTAATTCTATCTTCTTTTCTTACTTTACTTCCTCACTTTTCTAAATACTTATAACTTCTTTTTATCTCTAAGTTTTAGTAACTCTAAAAGCTGTAATTCTATCTTCTTTGCTTACTTTACTTCCTCACTTTTCTAAATACTCATAACTTCTTATCATCTCTAAGTTTTAGTAATTCTAAAAGCTGAAATTCTATCTTCTTTTCTTACTTTACTTCCTCACTTTTCTAAATACTCATAACTTCTTTTTATCTCTAAGTTTTAGTAACTCTAAAAGCTGTAATTCTATCTTCTTTGCTTACTTTACTTCCTCACTTTTCTAAATACTTATAACTAATTTTTATCTCTAAGTTTTAGTAACTCTAAAAGCTGTAATTCTATCTTCTTTTCTTACTTTACTTCCTCACTTTTCTAAATACTTATAACTTCTTTTTATCTCTAAGTTTTAGTAATTCTAAAAGCTGTAATTCTATCTTCTTTTCTTACTTTACTTCCTCACTTTTCTAAATACTCATAACTTCTTATCATCTCTAAGTTTTAGTAACTCTAAAAGCTGTAATTCTATCTTCTTTTCTTACTTTACTTCCTCACTTTTCTAAATACTCATAACTTCTTTTCATCTCTAAGTTTTAGTAACTCTAAAAGCTGTAATTCTATCTTCTTTTCTTACTTTACTTCCTCACTTTTCTAAATACTTATAACTTCTTTTTATCTCTAAGTTTTAGTAACTCTAAAAGCTGTAATTCTATCTTCTTTGCTTACTTTACTTCCTCACTTTTCTAAATACTCATAACTTCTTATCATCTCTAAGTTTTAGTAATTCTAAAAGCTAAAAATTCTATCTTCTTTTCTTACTTTACTTCCTCACTTTTCTAAATACTTATAACTTCTTTTTATCTCTAAGTTTTAGTAACTCTAAAAGCTGTAATTCTATCTTCTTTGCTTACTTTACTTCCTCACTTTTCTAAATACTTATAACTTCTTTTTATCTCTAAGTTTTAGTAACTCTAAAAGCTGTAATTCTATCTTCTTTTCTTACTTTACTTCCTCACTTTTCTAAATACTTATAACTTCTTTTTATCTCTAAGTTTTAGTAATTCTAAAAGCTGTAATTCTATCTTCTTTTCTTACTTTACTTCCTCACTTTTCTAAATACTCATAACTTCTTTTTATCTCTAAGTTTTAGTAACTCTAAAAGCTGAAATTCTATCTTCTTTTCTTACTTTACTTCCTCACTTTTCTAAATACTCATAACTTCTTTTTATCTCTAAGTTTTAGTAACTCTAAAAGCCTTAATTCTATCTTCTTTTCTTACTTTACGTCCTCATTTTTCTAAATACTTATAACTTCTTATCATCTCTAAGTTTTAGTAACTCTAAAAGCTGTAATTCTATCTTCTTTTCTTACTTTACTTCCTCACTTTTCTAAATACTCATAACTTCTTATCATCTCTAAGTTTTAGTAATTCTAAAAGCTGTAATTCTATCTTCTTTTCTTACTTTACTTCCTCACTTTTCTAAATACTTATAACTTCTTTTTATCTCTAAGTTTTAGTAACTCTAAAAGCTGTAATTCTATCTTCTTTATTACTTTACTTCCTCACTTTTCTAAATACTTATAACTTCTTTTTATCTCTAAGTTTTAGTAACTCTAAAAGCTAAAAATCTATCTTCTTTGCTTACTTTACTTCCTCACTTTTCTAAATACTTATAACTAATTTTTATCTCTAAGTTTTAGTAACTCTAAAAGCTGTAATTCTATCTTCTTTTCTTACTTTACTTCCTCACTTTTCTAAATACTTATAACTTCTTTTTATCTCTAAGTTTTAGTAACTCTAAAAGCTAAAAATCTATCTTCTTTTCTTACTTTACTTCCTCACTTTTCTAAATACTTATAACTTCTTATCATCTCTAAGTTTTAGTAACTCTAAAAGCTGAAATTCTATCTTCTTTTCTTACTTTACTTCCTCACTTTTCTAAATACTCATAACTTCTTTTTATCTCTAAGTTTTAGTAACTCTAAAAGCTGTAATTCTATCTTCTTTTATTACTTTACTTCCTCACTTTTCTAAATACTCATAACTTCTTATCATCTCTAAGTTTTAGTAACTCTAAAAGCCTTAATTCTATCTTCTTTTCTTACTTTACTTCCTCACTTTTCTAAATACTCATAACTTCTTATCATCTCTAAGTTTTAGTAATTCTAAAAGCTGTAATTCTATCTTCTTTTCTTACTTTACTTCCTCACTTTTCTAAATACTTATAACTTCTTTTCATCTCTAAGTTTTAGTAACTCTAAAAGCTGTAATTCTATCTTCTTTTCTTACTTTACTTCCTCACTTTTCTAAATACTTATAACTTCTTTTTATCTCTAAGTTTTAGTAACTCTAAAAGCTGTAATTCTATCTTCTTTGCTTACTTTACTTCCTCACTTTTCTAAATACTTATAACTTCTTTTTATCTCTAAGTTTTAGTAACTCTAAAAGCTGTAATTCTATCTTCTTTGCTTACTTTACTTCCTCACTTTTCTAAATACTCATAACTTCTTATCATCTCTAAGTTTTAGTAACTCTAAAAGCTGTAATTCTATCTTCTTTTCTTACTTTACGTCCTCACTTTTCTAAATACTTATAACTTCTTATCATCTCTAAGTTTTAGTAACTCTAAAAGCTGTAATTCTATCTTCTTTTCTTACTTTACTTCCTCACTTTTCTAAATACTCATAACTTCTTTTTATCTCTAAGTTTTAGTAACTCTAAAAGCTGTAATTCTATCTTCTTTTCTTACTTTACTTCCTCACTTTTCTAAATACTTATAACTTCTTTTTATCTCTAAGTTTTAGTAACTCTAAAAGCTGAAATTCTATCTTCTTTGCTTACTTTACTTCCTCACTTTTCTAAATACTTATAACTTCTTTTTATCTCTAAGTTTTAGTAACTCTAAAAGCTGTAAATCTATCTTCTTTTCTTACTTTACTTCCTCACTTTTCTAAATACTCATAACTTCTTATCATCTCTAAGTTTTAGTAACTCTAAAAGCTGTAATTCTATCTTCTTTTCTTACTTTACTTCCTCACTTTTCTAAATACTTATAACTTCTTTTTATCTCTTAGTTTTAGTAACTCTAAAAGCTGTAATTCTATCTTCTTTTCTTACTTTACTTCCTCACTTTTCTAAATACTTATAACTTCTTATCATCTCTAAGTTTTAGTAATTCTAAAAGCTGTAATTCTATCTTCTTTTCTTACTTTACTTCCTCACTTTTCTAAATACTCATAACTTCTTTTTATCTCTAAGTTTTAGTAACTCTAAAAGCTGTAATTCTATCTTCTTTATTACTTTACTTCCTCACTTTTCTAAATACTCATAACTTCTTTTTATCTCAAAGTTTTAGTAACTCTAAAAGCCTTAATTCTATCTGCTTTTCTTACTTTACTTCCTCACTTTTCTAAATACTCATAACTTCTTATCATCTCTAAGTTTTAGTAACTCTAAAAGCCTTAATTCTATCTTCTTTTCTTACTTTACTTCCTCACTTTTCTAAATACTCATAACTTCTTTTTATCTCTAAGTTTTAGTAACTCTAAAAGCTGTAATTCTATCTTCTTTTCTTACTTTACTTCCTCACTTTTCTAAATACTCATAACTTCTTTTTATCTCTTAGTTTTAGTAACTCTAAAAGCTGTAATTCTATCTTCTTTTCTTACTTTACTTCCTCACTTTTCTAAATACTCATAACTTCTTTTTATCTCTTAGTTTTAGTAACTCTAAAAGCTGTAATTCTATCTTCTTTTCTTACTTTACTTCCTCACTTTTCTAAATACTCATAACTTCTTTTTATCTCAAAGTTTTAGTAACTCTAAAAGCCTTAATTCTATCTGCTTTTCTTACTTTACTTCCTCACTTTTCTAAATACTCATAACTTCTTTTTATCTCTAAGTTTTAGTAACTCTAAAAGCCTTAATTCTATCTTCTTTTCTTACTTTACTTCCTCACTTTTTTAAATACTTATAACTTCTTTTCATCTCTTAGTTTTAGTAATTCTAAAAGCTGTAATTCTATCTTCTTTTCTTACTTTACTTCCTCACTTTTTTAAATACTTATAACTTCTTTTCATCTCTTAGTTTTAGTAATTCTAAAAGCTGTAATTCTATCTTCTTTTCTTACTTTACTTCCTCACTTTTCTAAATACTTATAACTTCTTTTCATCTCTTAGTTTTAGTAACTCTAAAAGCTTTAATTCTATCTTCTTTTCTTACTTTACTTCCTCACTTTTCTAAATACTCATAACTTCTTATCATCTCTAAGTTTTAGTAATTCTAAAAGCTGAAAATCTATCTTCTTTTCTTACTTTACTTCCTCACTTTTCTAAATACTCATAACTTCTTTTTATCTCTAAGTTTTAGTAATTCTAAAAGCTGTAATTCTATCTTCTTTTCTTACTTTACTTCCTCACTTTTCTAAATACTTATAACTTCTTTTTATCTCTAAGTTTTAGTAACTCTAAAAGCTAAAAATCTATCTTCTTTTCTTACTTTACTTCCTCACTTTTCTAAATACTCATAACTTCTTTTTATCTCTAAGTTTTAGTAACTCTAAAAGCTGTAATTCTATCTTCTTTTCTTACTTTACTTCCTCACTTTTCTAAATACTTATAACTTCTTTTCATCTCTTAGTTTTAGTAACTCTAAAAGCTTTAATTCTATCTTCTTTTCTTACTTTACTTCCTCACTTTTCTAAATACTCATAACTTCTTTTTATCTCTAAGTTTTAGTAACTCTAAAAGCTGTAATTCTATCTTCTTTCTTACTTTACTTCCTCACTTTTCTAAATACTCATAACTTCTTTTTATCTCTAAGTTTTAGTAATTCTAAAAGCTGTAATTTTATCTTTTTTTCTTACTTTACTTCCTCACTTTTCTATATACTTATAACTTCTTTTTATCTCAAAGTTTTAGTAACTCTAAAAGCCTTAATTCTATCTGCTTTTCTTACTTTACTTCCTCACTTTTCTAAATACTCATAACTTCTTTTTATCTCTAAGTTTTAGTAACTCTAAAAGCCTTAATTCTATCTTCTTTTCTTACTTTACTTCCTCACTTTTCTAAATACTCATAACTTCTTTTTATCTCTAAGTTTTAGTAACTCTAAAAGCCTTAATTCTATCTTCTTTTCTTACTTTACTTCCTCACTTTTCTAAATACTTATAACTTCTTTTCATCTCTAAGTTTTAGTAATTCTAAAAGCTGTAATTCTATCTTCTTTTCTTACTTTACTTCCTCACTTTTCTAAATACTTATAACTTCTTTTCATCTCTAAGTTTTAGTAACTCTAAAAGCTTTAATTCTATCTTCTTTGCTTACTTTACTTCCTCACTTTTCTAAATACTCATAACTTCTTATCATCTCTAAGTTTTAGTAATTCTAAAAGCTGTAATTCTATCTTCTTTTCTTACTTTACTTCCTCACTTTTCTAAATACTCATAACTTCTTATCATCTCTAAGTTTTAGTAACTCTAAAAGCTGTAATTCTATCTTCTTTTCTTACTTTACTTCCTCACTTTTCTAAATACTTATAACTTCTTTTCATCTCTAAGTTTTAGTAACTCTAAAAGCTAAAATTCTATCTTCTTTTCTTACTTTACTTCCTCACTTTTCTAAATACTCATAACTTCTTTTTATCTCTAAGTTTTAGTAATTCTAAAAGCTGAAATTCTATCTTCTTTTCTTACTTTACTTCCTCACTTTTCTAAATACTCATAACTTCTTTTTATCTCTAAGTTTTAGTAACTCTAAAAGCTGTAATTCTATCTTCTTTTCTTACTTTACTTCCTCACTTTTCTAAATACTCATAACTTCTTTTTATCTCTAAGTTTTAGTAACTCTAAAAGCTGTAATTCTATCTTCTTTTCTTACTTTACTTCCTCAC
Source organism: Loxodes magnus (assembly GCA_946699065.1). Lineage (NCBI taxonomy): Eukaryota > Ciliophora > Karyorelictea > Loxodida > Loxodidae > Loxodes > Loxodes magnus. The sequence goes on from CAMPDV010005168.1 coordinate 14,161, forward strand.
TTTTCTAAATACTCATAACTTCTTTTCATCTCTAAGTTTTAGTAACTCTAAAAGCTTTAATTCTATCTTCTTTGCTTACTTTACTTCCTCACTTTTCTAAATACTCATAACTTCTTATCATCTCTAAGTTTTAGTAATTCTAAAAGCTGTAATTCTATCTTCTTTTCTTACTTTACTTCCTCACTTTTCTAAATACTTATAACTTCTTATCATCTCTAAGTTTTAGTAATTCTAAAAGCTGAAATTCTATCTTCTTTTCTTACTTTACTTCCTCACTTTTCTAAATACTTATAACTTCTTTTCATCTCTAAGTTTTAGTAATTCTAAAAGCTGAAATTCTATCTTCTTTTCTTACTTTACTTCCTCACTTTTCGAAATACTTATAACTTCTTTTTATCTCTAAGTTTTAGTAACTCTAAAAGCTGTAATTCTATCTGCTTTTCTTACTTTACTTCCTCACTTTTCTAAATACTCATAACTTCTTATCATCTCTAAGTTTTAGTAACTCTAAAAGCTGTAATTCTATCTTCTTTTCTTACTTTACTTCCTCACTTTTCTAAATACTTATAACTTCTTTTTATCTCTAAGTTTTAGTAATTCTAAAAGCTGTAATTCTATCTTCTTTGCTTACTTTACTTCCTCACTTTTCTAATTACTCATAACTTCTTTTCATCTCTAAGTTTTAGTAACTCTAAAAGCTGAAATTCTATCTTCTTTTCTTACTTTACTTCCTCACTTTTCTAAATACTCATAACTTCTTTTTATCTCTAAGTTTTAGTAATTCTAAAAGCTGTAATTCTATCTTCTTTTCTTACTTTACTTCCTCACTTTTCTAAATACTCATAACTTCTTTTCATCTCTAAGTTTTAGTAACTCTAAAAGCTGTAATTCTATCTTCTTTTCTTACTTTACTTCCTCACTTTTCTAAATACTTATAACTTCTTTTCATCTCTAAGTTTTAGTAATTCTAAAAGCTAAAAATCTATCTTCTTTGCTTACTTTACTTCCTCACTTTTCTAATTACTCATAACTTCTTTTTATCTCTAAGTTTTAGTAACTCTAAAAGCTGTAATTCTATCTTCTTTTCTTACTTTACTTCCTCACTTTTCTAAATACTCATAACTTCTTATCATCTCTAAGTTTTAGTAATTCTAAAAGCTGAAAATCTATCTTCTTTTCTTACTTTACTTCCTCACTTTTCTAAATACTTATAACTTCTTATCATCTCTAAGTTTTAGTAATTCTAAAAGCTGTAATTCTATCTTCTTTTCTTACTTTACTTCCTCACTTTTCTAAATACTCATAACTTCTTATCATCTCTAAGTTTTAGTAACTCTAAAAGCTGTAATTCTATCTTCTTTATTACTTTACTTCCTCACTTTTCTAAATACTCATAACTTCTTTTTATCTCTAAGTTTTAGTAATTCTAAAAGCTGTAATTTTATCTTTTTTTCTTACTTTACTTCCTCACTTTTCTAAATACTTATAACTTCTTTTTATCTCAAAGTTTTAGTAACTCTAAAAGCCTTAATTCTATCTGCTTTTCTTACTTTACTTCCTCACTTTTCTAAATACTCATAACTTCTTTTTATCTCTAAGTTTTAGTAACTCTAAAAGCTGTAATTCTATCTTCTTTTCTTACTTTACTTCCTCACTTTTCTAAATACTCATAACTTCTTATCATCTCTAAGTTTTAGTAACTCTAAAAGCTGTAATTCTATCTTCTTTTCTTACTTTACTTCCTCACTTTTCTAAATACTCATAACTTCTTTTTATCTCTAAGTTTTAGTAATTCTAAAAGCTGTAATTCTATCTTTTTTTCTTACTTTACTTCCTCACTTTTCTAAATACTCATAACTTCTTTTTATCTCAAAGTTTTAGTAACTCTAAAAGCCTTAATTCTATCTTCTTTTCTTACTTTACTTCCTCACTTTTCTAAATACTTATAACTTCTTTTTATCTCTAAGTTTTAGTAACTCTAAAAGCTGTAATTCTATCTTCTTTTCTTACTTTACTTCCTCACTTTTCTAAATACTTATAACTTCTTTTTATCTCTAAGTTTTAGTAATTCTAAAAGCTGAAATTCTATCTTCTTTTCTTACTTTACTTCCTCACTTTTCTAAATACTCATAACTTCTTATCATCTCTAAGTTTTAGTAACTCTAAAAGCTGTAATTCTATCTTCTTTTCTTACTTTACTTCCTCACTTTTCTAAATACTTATAACTTCTTATCATCTCTAAGTTTTAGTAACTCTAAAAGCTGAAAATCTATCTTCTTTTCTTACTTTACTTCCTCACTTTTCTAAATACTTATAACTTCTTTTCATCTCTAAGTTTTAGTAATTCTAAAAGCTGTAATTCTATCTTCTTTTCTTACTTTACTTCCTCACTTTTCTAAATACTCATAACTTCTTTTTATCTAAGTTTTAGTAATTCTAAAAGCTGAAAATCTATCTTCTTTTCTTACTTTACTTCCTCACTTTTCTAAATACTCATAACTTCTTTTTATCTCTAAGTTTTAGTAACTCTAAAAGCTGTAATTCTATCTTCTTTTCTTACTTTACTTCCTCACTTTTCTAAATACTTATAACTTCTTTTTATCTCTAAGTTTTAGTAACTCTAAAAGCTGTAATTCTATCTTCTTTTCTTACTTTACTTCCTCACTTTTCTAAATACTTATAACTTCTTATCATCTCTAAGTTTTAGTAACTCTAAAAGCTGTAATTCTATCTTCTTTTCTTACTTTACTTCCTCACTTTTCTAAATACTTATAACTTCTTTTCATCTCTAAGTTTTTGTAATTCTAAAAGCTGTAATTCTATCTTCTTTTCTTACTTTACTTCCTCACTTTTCTAAATACTCATAACTTCTTTCATATCTAAGTTTTAGTAATTCTAAAAGCTGAAAATCTATCTTCTTTTCTTACTTTACTTCCTCACTTTTCTAAATACTCATAACTTCTTTTTATCTCTAAGTTTTAGTAATTCTAAAAGCTGTAATTCTATCTTCTTTTCTTACTTTACTTCCACACTTTTCTAAATACTCATAACTTCTTATCATCTCTAAGTTTTAGTAACTCTAAAAGCTGTAATTCTATCTTCTTTTCTTACTTTACTTCCTCACTTTTCTAAATACTTATAACTTCTTTTTATCTCTAAGTTTTAGTAATTCTAAAAGCTGAAAATCTATCTTCTTTTCTTACTTTACTTCCTCACTTTTCTAAATACTTATAACTTCTTATCATCTCTAAGTTTTAGTAACTCTAAAAGCTGAAAATCTATCTTCTTTTCTTACTTTACTTCCTCACTTTTCTAAATACTCATAACTTCTTTTTATCTCTAAGTTTTAGTAACTCTAAAAGCTGTAATTCTATCTTCTTTTCTTACTTTACTTCCTCACTTTTCTAAATACTCATAACTTCTTTTTATCTCTAAGTTTTAGTAACTCTAAAAGCTGTAATTCTATCTTCTTTTCTTACTTTACTTCCTCACTTTTCTAAATACTTATAACTTCTTTTCATCTCTAAGTTTTAGTAACTCTAAAAGCTGTAATTCTATCTTCTTTTCTTACTTTACGTCCTCACTTTTCTAAATACTTATAACTAATTTTTATCTCTAAGTTTTAGTAACTCTAAAAGCTGTAATTCTATCTGCTTTTCTTACTTTACTTCCTCACTTTTCTAAATACTTATAACTTCTTTTTATCTCTAAGTTTTAGTAACTCTAAAAGATGTAATTCTATCTTCTTTTCTTACTTTACTTCCTCACTTTTCTAAATACTCATAACTTCTTATCATCTCTAAGTTTTAGTAATTCTAAAAGCTGTAAATCTATCTTCTTTTCTTACTTTACTTCCTCACTTTTCTAAATACTCATAACTTCTTATCATCTCTAAGTTTTAGTAACTCTAAAAGCTGTAATTTTATCTTCTTTTCTTACTTTACGTCCTCACTTTTCTAAATACTTATAACTTCTTTTTATCTCTAAGTTTTAGTAATTCTAAAAGCTGTAATTCTATCTTCTTTTCTTACTTTACTTCCTCACTTTTCTAAATACTCATAACTTCTTATCATCTCTAAGTTTTAGTAACTCTAAAAGCTGTAATTCTATCTTCTTTTCTTACTTTACTTCCTCACTTTTCTAAATACTTATAACTAATTTTTATCTCTAAGTTTTAGTAATTCTAAAAGCTGTAATTCTATCTTCTTTTCTTACTTTACTTCCTCACTTTTCTAAATACTTATAACTTCTTATCATCTCTAAGTTTTAGTAATTCTAAAAGCTGTAATTCTATCTTCTTTTCTTACTTTACTTCCTCACTTTTCTAAATACTTATAACTTCTTATCATCTCTAAGTTTTAGTAACTCTAAAAGCTGTAATTCTATCTTCTTTTCTTACTTTACTTCCTCACTTTTCTAAATACTTATAACTTCTTTTTATCTCTAAGTTTTAGTAATTCTAAAAGCTGTAATTCTATCTGCTTTTCTTACTTTACTTCCTCACTTTTCTAAATACTCATAACTTCTTATCATCTCTAAGTTTTAGTAACTCTAAAAGCTGTAATTCTATCTTCTTTTCTTACTTTACTTCCTCACTTTTCTAAATACTCATAACTTCTTTTTATCTCTAAGTTTTAGTAATTCTAAAAGCTGTAATTCTATCTTCTTTTCTTACTTTACTTCCTCACTTTTCTAAATACTCATAACTTCTTATCATCTCTAAGTTTTAGTAACTCTAAAAGCTGTAATTCTATCTTCTTTTCTTACTTTACTTCCTCACTTTTCTAAATAATCATAACTTCTTTTTATCTCTAAGTTTTAGTAACTCTAAAAGCTGAAAATCTATCTTCTTTTCTTACTTTACTTCCTCACTTTTCTAAATACTTATAACTTCTTATCATCTCTAAGTTTTAGTAACTCTAAAAGCTGTAATTCTATCTTCTTTTCTTACTTTACTTCCTCACTTTTCTAAATACTTATAACTTCTTTTCATCTCTAAGTTTTAGTAACTCTAAAAGATGTAATTCTATCTTCTTTTCTTACTTTACTTCCTCACTTTTCTAAATACTCATAACTTCTTATCATCTCTAAGTTTTAGTAACTCTAAAAGCTGTAATTCTTTCTCATCTCCTTACTTTACTTCCTCACTTTTCTAAATACTTATAACTTCTTTTTATCTCTAAGTTTTAGTAACTCTGAAAACTGTAATTCTATCTTCTTTTCTTACTTTACTTCCTCACTTTTCTAAATACTCATAACTTCTTATCATCTCTAAGTTTTAGTAATTCTAAAAGCTGTAATTCTATCTTCTTTTCTTACTTTACTTCCACACTTTTCTAAATACTCATTACTTCTTATCATCTCTAAGTTTTAGTAACTCTAAAAGCTGTAATTCTATCTTCTTTTCTTACTTTACTTCCACACTTTTCTAAATACTCATAACTTCTTTTTATCTCTAAGTTTTAGTAACTCTAAAAGCTGAAATTCTATCTTCTTTTCTTACTTTACTTCCTCACTTTTCTAAATACTTAAAACTTCTTATCATCTCTAAGTTTTAGTAACTCTAAAAGCTGTAATTCTATCTTCTTTTCTTACTTTACTTCCTCACTTTTCTAAATACTTATAACTTCTTTTCATCTCTAAGTTTTAGTAATTCTAAAAGCTGTAAATCTATCTTCTTTTCTTACTTTACTTCCTCACTTTTCTAAATACTCATAACTTCTTTTTATCTCTAAGTTTTAGTAACTCTAAAAGCTGTAATTCTATCTTCTTTTCTTACTTTACTTCCTCACTTTTCTAAATACTTATAACTTCTTTTTATCTCTTAGTTTTAGTAACTCTAAAAGCTGTAATTCTATCTTCTTTTCTTACTTTACTTCCTCACTTTTCTAAATACTTATAACTTCTTATCATCTCTAAGTTTTAGTAACTCTAAAAGCTGAAATTCTATCTTCTTTTCTTACTTTACTTCCTCACTTTTCTAAATACTTATAACTTCTTATCATCTCTAAGTTTTAGTAACTCTAAAAGCTGTAATTCTATCTTCTTTTCTTACTTTACTTCCTCACTTTTCTAAATACTTATAACTTCTTATCATCTCTAAGTTTTAGTAACTCTAAAAGCTGAAAATCTATCTTCTTTTCTTACTTTACTTCCTCACTTTTCTAAATACTTATAACTTCTTTTTATCTCTAAGTTTTAGTAACTCTAAAAGCTGTAACTCTATCTTCTTTTCTTACTTTACTTCCTCACTTTTCTAAATACTCATAACTTCTTATCATCTCTAAGTTTTAGTAACTCTAAAAGCTGTAATTCTATCTTCTTTTCTTACTTTACTTCCTCACTTTTCTAAATACTTATAACTTCTTTTTATCTCTAAGTTTTAGTAACTCTAAAAGCTGAAATTCTATCTTCTTTTCTTACTTTACTTCCTCACTTTTCTAAATACTCATAACTTCTTTTTATCTCTAAGTTTTAGTAATTCTAAAAGATGTAATTCTATCTTCTTTTCTTACTTTACTTCCTCACTTTTCTAAATACTCATAACTTCTTATCATCTCTAAGTTTTAGTAACTCTAAAAGCTGAAAATCTATCTTCTTTTCTTACTTTACTTCCTCACTTTTTTAAATACTTATAACTAATTTTTATCTCTAAGTTTTAGTAACTCTAAAAGCTGTAATTCTATCTTCTTTTCTTACTTTACTTCCTCACTTTTCTAAATACTTATAACTTCTTTTCATCTCTAAGTTTTAGTAATTCTAAAAGCTGTAAATCTATCTTCTTTTCTTACTTTACTTCCTCACTTTTCTAAATACTCATAACTTCTTTTTATCTCTAAGTTTTAGTAACTCTAAAAGCTGTAATTCTATCTTCTTTTCTTACTTTACTTCCTCACTTTTCTAAATACTTATAACTTCTTTTTATCTCTAAGTTTTAGTAACTCTAAAAGCTGTAACTCTATCTTCTTTTCTTACTTTACTTCCTCACTTTTCTAAATACTTATAACTTCTTTTCATCTCTAAGTTTTAGTAATTCTAAAAGCTGTAAATCTATCTTCTTTTCTTACTTTACTTCCTCACTTTTCTAAATACTCATAACTTCTTTTTATCTCTAAGTTTTAGTAACTCTAAAAGCTGTAATTCTATCTTCTTTTCTTACTTTACTTCCACACTTTTCTAAATACTCATAACTTCTTTTTATCTCTAAGTTTTAGTAACTCTAAAAGCTGTAATTCTATCTTCTTTTCTTACTTTACTTCCTCACTTTTCTAAATACTTATAACTAATTTTTATCTCTAAGTTTTAGTAACTCTGAAAACTGTAATTCTATCTTCTTTTCTTACTTTACTTCCTCACTTTTCTAAATACTCATAACTTCTTATCATCTCTAAGTTTTAGTAACTCGAAAAGCTGTAATTCTATCTTCTTTTCTTACTTTACTTCCTCACTTTTCTAAATACTCATAACTTCTTTTTATCTCTAAGTTTTAGTAACTCTAAAAGCTGAAATTCTATCTTCTTTTCTTACTTTACTTCCTCACTTTTCTAAATACTCATAACTTCTTTTTATCTCTAAGTTTTAGTAATTCTAAAAGCTGTAATTCTATCTTCTTTTCTTACTTTACTTCCTCACTTTTCTAAATACTCATAACTTCTTTTTATCTCAAAGTTTTAGTAACTCTAAAAGCCTTAATTCTATCTTCTTTTCTTACTTTACTTCCTCACTTTTCTAAATACTTATAACTTCTTTTTATCTCTAAGTTTTAGTAATTCTAAAAGCTGTAATTCTATCTTCTTTTCTTACTTTACTTCCTCACTTTTCTAAATACTCATAACTTCTTATCATCTCTAAGTTTTAGTAACTCTAAAAGCTGTAATTCTATCTTCTTTTCTTACTTTACTTCCTCACTTTTCTAAATACTTATAACTAATTTTTATCTCTAAGTTTTAGTAACTCTAAAAGCTGTAATTCTATCTGCTTTTCTTACTTTACTTCCTCACTTTTCTAAATAATCATAACTTCTTTTTATCTCTAAGTTTTAGTAACTAAAAAGCTGTAATTTTATCTTCTTTTCTTACTTTACTTCCTCACTTTTCTAAATACTTATAACTTCTTTTCATCTCTAAGTTTTAGAAATTCTAAAAGCTGTAATTCTATCTTCTTTTCTTACTTTACTTCCTCACTTTTCTAAATACTCATAACTTCTTATCATCTCTAAGTTTTAGTAACTCTAAAAGCTGAAAATCTATCTTCTTTTCTTACTTTACTTCCTCACTTTTCTAAATACTCATAACTTCTTTTTATCTCTAAGTTTTAGTAACTCTAAAAGCTGTAATTCTATCTTCTTTTCTTACTTTACTTCCTCACTTTTCTAAATACTTATAACTAATTTTTATCTCTAAGTTTTAGTAACTCTAAAAGCTGTAATTCTATCTTCTTTTCTTACTTTACTTCCTCACTTTTCTAAATACTCATAACTTCTTTTTATCTCTAAGTTTTAGTAATTCTAAAAGCTGTAATTCTATCTTCTTTTCTTACTTTACTTCCTCACTTTTCTAAATACTTATAACTTCTTTTTATCTCTAAGTTTTAGTAACTCTAAAAGCTGAAATTCTATCTTCTTTTCTTACTTTACTTCCTCACTTTTCTAAATACTCATAACTTCTTTTTATCTCAAAGTTTAGTAACTCTAAAAGCTGTAATTCTATCTTCTTTTCTTACTTTACTTCCTCACTTTTCTAAATACTCATAACTTCTTATCATCTCTAAGTTTTAGTAACTCTAAAAGCTGTAATTCTATCTTCTTTTCTTACTTTACTTCCACACTTTTCTAAATACTCATAACTTCTTTTTATCTCAAAGTTTTAGTAACTCTAAAAGCTGAAATTCTATCTTCTTTTCTTACTTTACTTCCTCACTTTTCTAAATAATCATAACTTCTTTTTATCTCTAAGTTTTAGTAACTCTAAAAGCTAAAAATTTATCTTCTTTTCTTACTTTACTTCCACACTTTTCTAAATACTCATAACTTCTTTTTATCTCAAAGTTTTAGTAACTCTAAAAGCTGAAATTCTATCTTCTTTTCTTACTTTACTTCCTCACTTTTCTAAATACTCATAACTTCTTTTTATCTCTAAGTTTTAGTAATTCTAAAAGCTGTAATTCTATCTTCTTTTCTTACTTTACTTCCTCACTTTTCTAAATACTCATAACTTCTTTTAATCTAAGTTTTAGTAATTCTAAAAGCTGAAAATCTATCTTCTTTTCTTACTTTACTTCCTCACTTTTCTAAATAATCATAACTTCTTTTTATCTCTTAGTTTTAGTAACTCTAAAAGCTGTAATTCTATCTTCTTTTCTTACTTTACTTCCACACTTTTCTAAATACTCATAACTTCTTTTTATCTCTAAGTTTTAGTAACTCTAAAAGCTGAAAATCTATCTTCTTTTCTTACTTTACTTCCTCACTTTTCTAAATACTCATAACTTCTTATCATCTCTAAGTTTTAGTAACTCTAAAAGCTGTAATTCTATCTTCTTTTCTTACTTTACTTCCTCACTTTTCTAAATACTTATAACTAATTTTTATCTCTAAGTTTTAGTAACTCTAAAAGCTGTAATTCTATCTGCTTTTCTTACTTTACTTCCTCACTTTTCTAAATAATCATAACTTCTTTTTATCTCTAAGTTTTAGTAACTAAAAAGCTGTAATTTTATCTTCTTTTCTTACTTTACTTCCTCACTTTTCTAAATACTTATAACTTCTTTTCATCTCTAAGTTTTAGAAATTCTAAAAGCTGTAATTCTATCTTCTTTTCTTACTTTACTTCCTCACTTTTCTAAATACTCATAACTTCTTATCATCTCTAAGTTTTAGTTACTCTAAAAGCAGAAATTCTTTCTTCTTTTCTTACTTTACTTCCTCACTTTTCTAAATACTCATAACTTCTTTTTATCTCTAAGTTTTAGTAACTCTAAAAGCTGTAATTCTATCTTCTTTTCTTACTTTACTTCCTCACTTTTCTAAATACTTATAACTTTTTTATCTCTAAGTTTTAGTAACTCTAAAAGCTGTAATTCTATCTGCTTTTCTTACTTTACTTCCTCACTTTTCTAAATACTCATAACTTCTTATCATCTCTAAGTTTTAGTAACTCTAAAAGCTAAAAATTTATCTTCTTTTCTTACTTTACTTCCACACTTTTCTAAATACTCATAACTTCTTTTTATCTCAAAGTTTTAGTAACTCTAAAAGCTGAAATTCTATCTTCTTTTCTTACTTTACTTCCTCACTTTTCTAAATACTCATAACTTCTTTTTATCTCTAAGTTTTAGTAATTCTAAAAGCTGTAATTCTATCTTCTTTTCTTACTTTACTTCCTCACTTTTCTAAATACTCATAACTTCTTTTTATCTCTAAGTTTTAGTAACTCGAAAAGCTGTAATTCTATCTTCTTTTCTTACTTTACTTCCTCACTTTTCTAAATACTCATAACTTCTTATCATCTCTAAGTTTTAGTAACTCTAAAAGCTGTAATTTTATCTTCTTTTCTTACTTTACGTCCTCACTTTTCTAAATACTTATAACTAATTTTTATCTCTAAGTTTTAGTAACTCTAAAAGCTGTAATTCTATCTGCTTTTCTTACTTTACTTCCTCACTTTTCTAAATACTTATAACTTCTTTTTATCTCTAAGTTTTAGTAACTCTAAAAGATGTAATTCTATCTTCTTTTCTTACTTTACTTCCTCACTTTTCTAAATACTCATAACTTCTTATCATCTCTAAGTTTTAGTAATTCTAAAAGCTGTAATTCTATCTTCTTTGCTTACTTTACTTCCTCACTTTTCTAAATACTCATAACTTCTTTTTATCTCAAAGTTTTAGTAACTCTAAAAGCTGAAAATCTATATTCTTTTCTTAATTTACTTCCTCACTTTTCTAAATACTCATAACTTCTTTTTATCTCTAAGTTTTAGTAACTCTAAAAGCTGTAATTCTATCTTCTTTTCTTACTTTACTTCCTCACTTTTCTAAATACTCATAACTTCTTATCATCTCTAAGTTTTAGTAACTCTAAAAGCTGTAATTCTATCTTCTTTTCTTACTTTACTTCCTCACTTTTCTAAATACTTATAACTTCTTTTCATCTCTAAGTTTTAGTAACTCTAAAAGCTGTAATTTTATCTTCTTTTCTTACTTTACTTCCTCACTTTTCTAAATACTCATAACTTCTTATCATCTCTAAGTTTTAGTAACTCTAAAAGCTAAAAATTTATCTTCTTTTCTTACTTTACTTCCACACTTTTCTAAATACTCATAACTTCTTTTTATCTCTAAGTTTTAGTAACTCTAAAAGCTGAAATTCTATCTTCTTTTCTTACTTTACTTCCTCACTTTTCTAAATACTCATAACTTCTTTTTATCTCTAAGTTTTAGTAATTCTAAAAGCTGTAATTCTATCTTCTTTTCTTACTTTACTTCCTCACTTTTCTAAATACTTATAACTTCTTATCATCTCTAAGTTTTAGTAACTCTAAAAGCTGTAATTCTATCTTCTTTTCTTACTTTACTTCCTCACTTTTCTAAATAATCATAACTTCTTTTTATCTCTAAGTTTTAGTAACTCTAAAAGCTGAAAATCTATCTTCTTTTCTTACTTTACTTCCTCACTTTTCTAAATACTTATAACTAATTTTTATCTCTAAGTTTTAGTAACTCTAAAAGCTGTAATTCTATCTTCTTTGCTTACTTTACTTCCTCACTTTTCTAAATACTTATAACTTCTTTTTATCTCTAAGTTTTAGTAATTCTAAAAGCTGTAATTCTATCTTCTTTGCTTACTTTACTTCCTCACTTTTCTAAATACTCATAACTTCTTATCATCTCTAAGTTTTAGTAACTCTAAAAGCTGTAATTCTTTCTCATCTCCTTACTTTACTTCCTCACTTTTCTAAATACTTATAACTTCTTTTTATCTCTAAGTTTTAGTAACTCTGAAAACTGTAATTCTATCTTCTTTTCTTACTTTACTTCCTCACTTTTCTAAATACTCATAACTTCTTATCATCTCTAAGTTTTAGTAACTCTAAAAGCTGTAATTCTATCTTCTTTTCTTACTTTACTTCCACACTTTTCTAAATACTCATTACTTCTTATCATCTCTAAGTTTTAGTAACTCTAAAAGCTGTAATTCTATCTTCTTTTCTTACTTTACTTCCACACTTTTCTAAATACTCATAACTTCTTTTTATCTCTAAGTTTTAGTAACTCTAAAAGCTGAAATTCTATCTTCTTTTCTTACTTTACTTCCTCACTTTTCTAAATACTTAAAACTTCTTATCATCTCTAAGTTTTAGTAACTCTAAAAGCTGAAAATCTATTTACTTTTCTTACTTTACTTCCTCACTTTTTTAAATACTTATAACTTCTTTTTATCTCTAAGTTTTAGTAATTCTAAAAGCTGTAATTCTATCTTCTTTTCTTACTTTACTTCCTCACTTTTCTAAATACTTATAACTTCTTATCATCTCTAAGTTTTAGTAACTCTAAAAGCTGAAAATCTATCTTCTTTTCTTACTTTACTTCCTCACTTTTTTAAATACTTATAACTAATTTTTATCTCTAAGTTTTAGTAACTCTAAAAGCTGTAATTCTATCTTCTTTTCTTACTTTACTTCCTCACTTTTCTAAATACTTATAACTTCTTATCATCTCTAAGTTTTAGTAACTCTAAAAGCTGAAAATCTATCTTCTTTTCTTACTTTACTTCCTCACTTTTCTAAATACTTATAACTAATTTTTATCTCTAAGTTTTAGTAACTCTAAAAGCTGTAATTCTATCTTCTTTTCTTACTTTACTTCCTCACTTTTCTAAATACTCATAACTTCTTATCATCTCTAAGTTTTAGTAACTCTAAAAGCTGAAAATCTATCTTCTTTTCTTACTTTACTTCCTCACTTTTCTAAATACTTATAACTTCTTATCATCTCTAAGTTTTAGTAACTCTAAAAGCTGAAATTCTATCTTCTTTTCTTACTTTACTTCCTCACTTTTCTAAATACTTATAACTTCTTTTCATCTCTAAGTTTTTGTAATTCTAAAAGCTGTAATTCTATCTTCTTTTCTTACTTTACTTCCTCACTTTTCTAAATACTCATAACTTCTTATCATCTCTAAGTTTTAGTAATTCTAAAAGCTGAAATTCCATCTTCTTTTCTTACTTTACATTCTCACTTTTCTAAATACTCATAACTTCTTTTTATCTCTAAGTTTTAGTAACTCTAAAAGCTGTAATTCTATCTTCTTTTCTTACTTTACTTCCACACTTTTCTAAATACTTATAACTTCTTATCATCTCTAAGTTTTAGTAATTCTAAAAGCTGTAAATCTATCTTCTTTTCTTACTTTACTTCCTCACTTTTCTAAATAATCATAACTTCTTTTTATCTCTAAGTTTTAGTAACTCTAAAAGCTGAAAATCTATCTTCTTTTCTTACTTTACTTCCTCACTTTTCTAAATACTCATAACTTCTTTTTATCTCTAAGTTTTAGTAACTCTAAAAGCTGTAATTCTATCTTCTTTTCTTACTTTACTTCCTCACTTTTCTAAATACTTATAACTAATTTTTATCTCTAAGTTTTAGTAACTCTGAAAGCTGAAATTCTATCTTCTTTTCTTACTTTACTTCCTCACTTTTCTAAATACTTATAACTTCTTATCATCTCTAAGTTTTAGTAACTCTAAAAGCTGTAATTTTATCTTCTTTTCTTACTTTACTTCCTCACTTTTCTAAATACTCATAACTTCTTTTTATCTCTAAGTTTTAGTAACTCTAAAAGCTGAAATTCTATCTTCTTTTCTTACTTTACTTCCTCACTTTTCTAAATACTCATAACTTCTTTTTATCTCTAAGTTTTAGTAATTCTAAAAGCTGTAATTTTATCTTCTTTTCTTACTTTACTTCCTCACTTTTCTAAATACTCATAACTTCTTTTTATCTCAAAGTTTTAGTAACTCTAAAAGCTGAAAATCTATATTCTTTTCTTAATTTACTTCCTCACTTTTCTAAATACTCATAACTTCTTTTTATCTCTAAGTTTTAGTAACTCTAAAAGCTGTAATTCTATCTTCTTTTCTTACTTTACTTCCTCACTTTTCTAAATACTCATAACTTCTTATCATCTCTAAGTTTTAGTAACTCTAAAAGCTGTAATTCTATCTTCTTTTCTTACTTTACTTCCTCACTTTTCTAAATACTCATAACTTCTTATCATCTCTAAGTTTTAGTAACTCTAAAAGCTGTAATTCTATCTTCTTTTCTTACTTTACTTCCTCACTTTTTTAAATAATCATAACTTCTTTTTATCTCTTAGTTTTAGTAACTCTAAAAGCTGTAATTCTATCTTCTTTTCTTACTTTACTTCCTCACTTTTCTAAATACTTATAACTAATTTTTATCTCTAAGTTTTAGTAACTCTAAAAGCTGAAATTCTATCTTCTTTTCTTACTTTACTTCCTCACTTTTCTAAATACTCATAACTTCTTATCATCTCTAAGTTTTAGTAACTCTAAAAGCTGTAATTCTATCTTCTTTTCTTACTTTACTTCCTCACTTTTCTAAATACTCATAACTTCTTATCATCTCTAAGTTTTAGTAATTCTAAAAGCTGTAATTCTATCTTCTTTTCTTACTTTACTTCCTCACTTTTCTAAATACTCATAACTTCTTTTTATCTCTAAGTTTTAGTAATTCTAAAAGCTGTAATTCTATCTTCTTTTCTTACTTTACTTCCTCACTTTTCTAAATACTCATAACTTCTTTTTATCTCTAAGTTTTAGTAACTCTAAAAGCTGTAATTCTATCTTCTTTTCTTACTTTACTTCCTCACTTTTCTAAATACTCATAACTTCTTATCATCTCTAAGTTTTAGTAACTCTAAAAGCTGTAATTCTTTCTCATTTCTTACTTTACTTCCTCACTTTTCTAAATACTTATAATTTCTTTTTATCTCTAAGTTTTAGTAACTCTGAAAACTGTAATTCTATCTTCTTTTCTTACTTTACTTCCTCACTTTTCTAAATACTCATTACTTCTTATCATCTCTAAGTTTTAGTAACTCTAAAAGCTGTAATTCTTTCTCATCTCCTTACCTTACTTCCTCACTTTTCTAAATACTTATAACTTCTTTTTATCTCTAAGTTTTAGTAACTCTGAAAACTGTAATTCTATCTTCTTTTCTTACTTTACTTCCTCACTTTTCTAAATACTCATAACTTCTTATCATCTCTAAGTTTTAGTAACTCTAAAAGCTGTAATTCTATCTTCTTTTCTTACTTTACTTCCTCACTTTTCTAAATACTCATAACTTCTTTTTATCTCTAAGTTTTAGTAACTCTAAAAGCTGTAATTCTATCTGCTTTTCTTACTTTACTTCCTCACTTTTCTAAATACTCATAACTTCTATTAATCTAAGTTTTAGTAATTCTAAAAGCTGTAAATCTATCTTCTTTTCTTACTTTACTTCCTCACTTTTCTAAATACTCATAACTTCTTATCATCTCTAAGTTTTAGTAACTCTAAAAGCTGTAATTCTATCTTCATTTTCTTACCTTACTTCCTCACTTTTCTAAATACTTATAACTTCTTTTTATCTCTAAGTTTTAGTAACTCTAAAAGCTGTAATTCTATCTTCTTTTCTTACTTTACTTCCTCACTTTTCTAAATACTCATAACTTCTTTTTATCTCTAAGTTTTAGTAACTCTAAAAGCTGTAATTCTATCTTCTTTTCTTACTTTACTTCCTCACTTTTCTAAATACTCATAACTTCTTTTTATCTCTAAGTTTTAGTAACTCTAAAAGCTGTAATTCTATCTTCTTTTCTTACTTTACTTCCTCACTTTTCTAAATACTCATAACTTCTATAATCTAAGTTTTAGTAATTCTAAAAGCTGAAAATCTATCTTCTTTTCTTACTTTACTTCCTCACTTTTCTAAATACTCATAACTTCTTTTCATCTCTAAGTTTTAGTAATTCTAAAAGCTGTAAATCTATCTTCTTTTCTTACTTTACTTCCTCACTTTTCTAAATACTCATAACTTCTTTTTATCTCTAAGTTTTAGTAACTCTAAAAGCCTTAATTCTATCTTCTTTTCTTACTTTACTTCCTCACTTTTCTAAATACTTATAACTTCTTTTTATCTCTTAGTTTTAGTAACTCTAAAAGCTGTAATTCTATCTTCTTTTCTTACTTTACTTCCTCACTTTTCTAAATACTCATAACTTCTTTTATCTCTAAGTTTTAGTAACTCTAAAAGCTGTAATTCTATCTTCTTTTCTTACTTTACTTCCTCACTTTTCTAAATACTTATAACTAATTTTTATCTCTAAGTTTTAGTAACTCTGAAAACTGTAATTCTATCTTCTTTTCTTACTTTACTTCCTCACTTTTCTAAATACTTATAACTTCTTATCATCTCTAAGTTTTAGTAACTCTAAAAGCTGTAATTCTATCTTCTTTTCTTACTTTACTTCCACACTTTTCTAAATACTCATTACTTCTTATCATCTCTAAGTTTTAGTAACTCTAAAAGCTGTAATTCTATCTTCTTTTCTTACTTTACTTCCACACTTTTCTAAATACTCATAACTTCTTTTTATCTCTAAGTTTTAGTAATTCTAAAAGCTGTAATTCTATCTTCTTTTCTTACTTTACTTCCTCACTTTTCTAAATACTTATAACTTCTTATCATCTCTAAGTTTTAGTAACTCTAAAAGCTGAAATTCTATATTCTTTTCTTACTTTACTTCCACACTTTTCTAAATACTCATAACTTCTTTTTATCTCAAAGTTTTAGTAACTCTAAAAGCTGAAATTCTATCTTCTTTTCTTACTTTACTTCCTCACTTTTCTAAATACTCATAACTTCTATTAATCTAAGTTTTAGTAACTCTAAAAGCTGAAATTCTATCTTATTTTCTTACTTTACTTCCTCACTTTTCTAAATACTCATAACTTCTTTTTATCTCTAAGTTTTAGTAACTCTAAAAGCTGTATCTCTATCTTCTTTTCTTACTTTACTTCCTCACTTTTCTAAATACTTATAACTTCTTATCATCTCT
>CAMPDV010005169.1:0-29226 GCA_946699065.1 Loxodes magnus
GAGCAAAAAACAACCTTATAAAAAAAACTTTTATTCCAATCCGAATGTATTTAGTCCGATCCAACCCAGACATCCAGTGTAAATCTCTGAGCAAAAAACAACCTTATAAAAAAAACTTTTATTCCAATCCGAAATTATTTAGTCCGATCCAACCCAGACATCCAGTGTAAATCTCTGAGCAAAAAACAACCTTATAAAAAAAACTTTTATTCCAATCCGAAATTATTTAGTCCGATCCAACCCAGACATCCAGTGTAAATCTCTGAGCAAAAAACAACCTTATAAAAAAAACTTTTATTCCAATCCGAAATTATTTAGTCCGATCCAACCCAGACATCCAGTGTAAATCTCTGAGCAAAAAACAACCTTATAAAAAAAACTTTTATTCCAATCCGAATGTATTTAGTCCGATCCAACCCAGACATCCAGTGTAAATCTCTGAGCAAAAAACAACCTTATAAAAAAAACTTTTATTCCAATCCGAAATTATTTAGTCCGATCCAACCCAGACATCCAGTGTAAATCTCTGAGCAAAAAACAACCTTATAAAAAAACTTTTATTCCAATCCGAATGTTTTTAGTCCGATCCAACCCAGACATCCAGTGTAAATCTCTGAGCAAAAAACAACCTTATAAAAAAACTTTTATTCCAATCCGAAATTATTTAGTCCGATCCAACCCAGACATCCAGTGTAAATCTCTGAGCAAAAAACAACCTTATAAAAAAAACTTTTATTCCAATCCGAAATTATTTAGTCCGATCCAACCCAGACATCCAGTGTAAATCTCTGAGCAAAAAACAACCTTATAAAAAAACTTTTATTCCAATCCGAAATTATTTAGTCCGATCCAACCCAGACATCCAGTGTAAATCTCTTAGCAAAAAACAACCTTATAAAAAAAACTTTTATTCCAATCCGAAATTATTTAGTCCGATCCAACCCAGACATCCAGTGTAAATCTCTGAGCAAAAAACAACCTTATAAAAAAAACTTTTATTCCAATCCGAAAGTATTTAGTGTTATCCAACCCAGACATCCAGTGTAAATCTCTTAGCAAAAAACAACCTTATAAAAAAAACTTTTATTCCAATCCGAATGTTTTTAGTCCGATCCAACCCAGACATCCAGTGTAAATCTCTGAGCAAAAAACAACCTTATAAAAAAAACTTTTATTCCAATCCGAATGTTTTTAGTCCGATCCAACCCAGACATCCAGTGTAAATCTCTGAGCAAAAAACAACCTTATAAAAAAACTTTTATTCCAATCCGAAATTATTTAGTCCGATCCAACCCAGACATCCAGTGTAAATCTCTGAGCAAAAAACAACCTTATAAAAAAAACTTTTATTCCAATCCGAAATTATTTAGTCCGATCCAACCCAGACATCCAGTGTAAATCTCTGAGCAAAAAACAACCTTATAAAAAAACTTTTATTCCAATCCGAAATTATTTAGTCCGATCCAACCCAGACATCCAGTGTAAATCTCTGAGCAAAAAACAACCTTATAAAAAAACTTTTATTCCAATCCGAAATTATTTAGTCCGATCCAACCCAGACATCCAGTGTAAATCTCTGAGCAAAAAACAACCTTATAAAAAAAAATTTTATTCCAATCCGAATGTTTTTAGTCCGATCCAACCCAGACATCCAGTGTAAATCTCTGAGCAAAAAACAACCTTATAAAAAAAACTTTTATTCCAATCCGAAATTATTTAGTCCGATCCAACCCAGACATCCAGTGTAAATCTCTGAGCAAAAAACAACCTTATAAAAAAAACTTTTATTCCAATCCGAAATTATTTAGTCCGATCCAACCCAGACATCCAGTGTAAATCTCTGAGCAAAAAACAACCTTATAAAAAAAACTTTTATTCCAATCCGAAATTATTTAGTCCGATCCAACCCAGACATCCAGTGTAAATCTCTGAGCAAAAAACAACCTTATAAAAAAAACTTTTATTCCAATCCGAAATTATTTAGTCCGATCCAACCCAGACATCCAGTGTAAATCTCTGAGCAAAAAACAACCTTATAAAAAAAACTTTTATTCCAATCCGAAATTATTTAGTCCGATCCAACCCAGACATCCAGTGTAAATCTCTGAGCAAAAAACAACCTTATAAAAAAAACTTTTATTCCAATCCGAATGTATTTAGTCCGATCCAACCCAGACATCCAGTGTAAATCTCTGAGCAAAAAACAACCTTATAAAAAAAACTTTTATTCCAATCCGAAATTATTTAGTCCGATCCAACCCAGACATCCAGTGTAAATCTCTGAGCAAAAAACAACCTTATAAAAAAAACTTTTATTCCAATCCGAATGTATTTAGTCCGATCCAACCCAGACATCCAGTGTAAATCTCTTAGCAAAAAACAACCTTATAAAAAAAAATTTTATTCCAGGCCGAAATTATTTAGTCCGATCCAACCCAGACATCCAGTGTAAATCTCTGAGCAAAAAACAACCTTATAAAAAAACTTTTATTCCAATCCGAAATTATTTAGTCCGATCCAACCCAGACATCCAGTGTAAATCTCTGAGCAAAAAACAACCTTATAAAAAAAACTTTTATTCCAATCCGAATGTTTTTAGTCCGATCCAACCCAGACATCCAGTGTAAATCTCTTAGCAAAAAACAACCTTATAAAAAAAACTTTTATTCCAATCCGAAATTATTTAGTGTTATCCAACCCAGACATCCAGTGTAAATCTCTGAGCAAAAAACAACCTTATAAAAAAAACTTTTATTCCAATCCGAAATTATTTAGTCCGATCCAACCCAGACATCCAGTGTAAATCTCTTAGCAAAAAACAACCTTATAAAAAAAACTTTTATTCCAATCCGAATGTTTTTAGTCCGATCCAACCCAGACATCCAGTGTAAATCTCTTAGCAAAAAACAACCTTATAAAAAAAAATTTTATTCCAATCCGAAATTATTTAGTCCGATCCAACCCAGACATCCAGTGTAAATCTCTGAGCAAAAAACAACCTTATAAAAAAAACTTTTATTCCAATCCGAAATTATTTAGTCCGATCCAACCCAGACATCCAGTGTAAATCTCTGAGCAAAAAACAACCTTATAAAAAAAACTTTTATTCCAATCCGAAATTATTTAGTCCGATCCAACCCAGACATCCAGTGTAAATCTCTTAGCAAAAAACAACCTTATAAAAAAAACTTTTATTCCAATCCGAAATTATTTAGTCCGATCCAACCCAGACATCCAGTGTAAATCTCTGAGCAAAAAACAACCTTATAAAAAAACTTTTATTCCAATCCGAAATTATTTAGTCCGATCCAACCCAGACATCCAGTGTAAATCTCTGAGCAAAAAACAACCTTATAAAAAAAACTTTTATTCCAATCCGAAAGTATTTAGTGTTATCCAACCCAGACATCCAGTGTAAATCTCTGAGCAAAAAACAACCTTATAAAAAAAACTTTTATTCCAATCCGAAATTATTTAGTCCGATCCAACCCAGACATCCAGTGTAAATCTCTGAGCAAAAAACAACCTTATAAAAAAAACTTTTATTCCAATCCGAAATTATTTAGTCCGATCCAACCCAGACATCCAGTGTAAATCTCTTAGCAAAAAACAACCTTATAAAAAAAACTTTTATTCCAATCCGAAATTATTTAGTCCGATCCAACCCAGACATCCAGTGTAAATCTCTGAGCAAAAAACAACCTTATAAAAAAACTTTTATTCCAATCCGAAATTATTTAGTCCGATCCAACCCAGACATCCAGTGTAAATCTCTGAGCAAAAAACAACCTTATAAAAAAAACTTTTATTCCAATCCGAAAGTATTTAGTGTTATCCAACCCAGACATCCAGTGTAAATCTCTTAGCAAAAAACAACCTTATAAAAAAAACTTTTATTCCAATCCGAAATTATTTAGTCCGATCCAACCCAGACATCCAGTGTAAATCTCTGAGCAAAAAACAACCTTATAAAAAAAACTTTTATTCCAATCCGAAATTATTTAGTCCGATCCAACCCAGACATCCAGTGTAAATCTCTGAGCAAAAAACAACCTTATAAAAAAACTTTTATTCCAATCCGAAATTATTTAGTCCGATCCAACCCAGACATCCAGTGTAAATCTCTGAGCAAAAAACAACCTTATAAAAAAAACTTTTATTCCAATCCGAAATTATTTAGTCCGATCCAACCCAGACATCCAGTGTAAATCTCTGAGCAAAAAACAACCTTATAAAAAAAACTTTTATTCCAATCCGAAATTATTTAGTCCGATCCAACCCAGACATCCAGTGTAAATCTCTGAGCAAAAAACAACCTTATAAAAAAAACTTTTATTCCAATCCGAATGTTTTTAGTCCGATCCAACCCAGACATCCAGTGTAAATCTCTGAGCAAAAAACAACCTTATAAAAAAAACTTTTATTCCAATCCGAAATTATTTAGTCCGATCCAACCCAGACATCCAGTGTAAATCTCTGAGCAAAAAACAACCTTATAAAAAAAACTTTTATTCCAATCCGAAATTATTTAGTCCGATCCAACCCAGACATCCAGTGTAAATCTCTGAGCAAAAAACAACCTTATAAAAAAACTTTTATTCCAATCCGAAATTATTTAGTCCGATCCAACCCAGACATCCAGTGTAAATCTCTGAGCAAAAAACAACCTTATAAAAAAAACTTTTATTCCAATCCGAAATTATTTAGTCCGATCCAACCCAGACATCCAGTGTAAATCTCTGAGCAAAAAACAACCTTATAAAAAAACTTTTATTCCAATCCGAAATTATTTAGTCCGATCCAACCCAGACATCCAGTGTAAATCTCTGAGCAAAAAACAACCTTATAAAAAAAACTTTTATTCCAATCCGAAATTATTTAGTCCGATCCAACCCAGACATCCAGTGTAAATCTCTGAGCAAAAAACAACCTTATAAAAAAAACTTTTATTCCAATCCGAAATTATTTAGTCCGATCCAACCCAGACATCCAGTGTAAATCTCTGAGCAAAAAACAACCTTATAAAAAAACTTTTATTCCAATCCGAAATTATTTAGTCCGATCCAACCCAGACATCCAGTGTAAATCTCTGAGCAAAAAACAACCTTATAAAAAAAACTTTTATTCCAATCCGAAATTATTTAGTCCGATCCAACCCAGACATCCAGTGTAAATCTCTGAGCAAAAAACAACCTTATAAAAAAAACTTTTATTCCAATCCGAAATTATTTAGTCCGATCCAACCCAGACATCCAGTGTAAATCTCTGAGCAAAAAACAACCTTATAAAAAAAACTTTTATTCCAATCCGAAATTATTTAGTCCGATCCAACCCAGACATCCAGTGTAAATCTCTTAGCAAAAAACAACCTTATAAAAAAAACTTTTATTCCAATCCGAAATTATTTAGTCCGATCCAACCCAGACATCCAGTGTAAATCTCTGAGCAAAAAACAACCTTATAAAAAAAACTTTTATTCCAATCCGAAATTATTTAGTCCGATCCAACCCAGACATCCAGTGTAAATCTCTGAGCAAAAAACAACCTTATAAAAAAAACTTTTATTCCAATCCGAAATTATTTAGTCCGATCCAACCCAGACATCCAGTGTAAATCTCTTAGCAAAAAACAACCTTATAAAAAAAACTTTTATTCCAATCCGAAATTATTTAGTCCGATCCAACCCAGACATCCAGTGTAAATCTCTTAGCAAAAAACAACCTTATAAAAAAAACTTTTATTCCAATCCGAAATTATTTAGTGTTATCCAACCCAGACATCCAGTGTAAATCTCTTAGCAAAAAACAACCTTATAAAAAAAACTTTTATTCCAATCCGAAATTATTTAGTCCGATCCAACCCAGACATCCAGTGTAAATCTCTGAGCAAAAAACAACCTTATAAAAAAAACTTTTATTCCAATCCGAAATTATTTAGTCCGATCCAACCCAGACATCCAGTGTAAATCTCTGAGCAAAAAACAACCTTATAAAAAAAACTTTTATTCCAATCCGAAATTATTTAGTCCGATCCAACCCAGACATCCAGTGTAAATCTCTGAGCAAAAAACAACCTTATAAAAAAAACTTTTATTCCAATCCGAAATTATTTAGTCCGATCCAACCCAGACATCCAGTGTAAATCTCTGAGCAAAAAACAACCTTATAAAAAAACTTTTATTCCAATCCGAAATTATTTAGTCCGATCCAACCCAGACATCCAGTGTAAATCTCTGAGCAAAAAACAACCTTATAAAAAAAACTTTTATTCCAATCCGAAATTATTTAGTCCGATCCAACCCAGACATCCAGTGTAAATCTCTGAGCAAAAAACAACCTTATAAAAAAAACTTTTATTCCAATCCGAAATTATTTAGTCCGATCCAACCCAGACATCCAGTGTAAATCTCTTAGCAAAAAACAACCTTATAAAAAAAACTTTTATTCCAATCCGAAAGTATTTAGTGTTATCCAACCCAGACATCCAGTGTAAATCTCTTAGCAAAAAACAACCTTATAAAAAAAACTTTTATTCCAATCCGAATGTTTTTAGTCCGATCCAACCCAGACATCCAGTGTAAATCTCTGAGCAAAAAACAACCTTATAAAAAAAACTTTTATTCCAATCCGAAATTATTTAGTCCGATCCAACCCAGACATCCAGTGTAAATCTCTGAGCAAAAAACAACCTTATAAAAAAAACTTTTATTCCAATCCGAAATTATTTAGTCCGATCCAACCCAGACATCCAGTGTAAATCTCTGAGCAAAAAACAACCTTATAAAAAAAACTTTTATTCCAATCCGAAATTATTTAGTCCGATCCAACCCAGACATCCAGTGTAAATCTCTGAGCAAAAAACAACCTTATAAAAAAAACTTTTATTCCAATCCGAAATTATTTAGTCCGATCCAACCCAGACATCCAGTGTAAATCTCTTAGCAAAAAACAACCTTATAAAAAAAACTTTTATTCCAATCCGAATGTTTTTAGTCCGATCCAACCCAGACATCCAGTGTAAATCTCTGAGCAAAAAACAACCTTATAAAAAAAACTTTTATTCCAATCCGAAATTATTTAGTCCGATCCAACCCAGACATCCAGTGTAAATCTCTTAGCAAAAAACAACCTTATAAAAAAAACTTTTATTCCAATCCGAAATTATTTAGTCCGATCCAACCCAGACATCCAGTGTAAATCTCTTAGCAAAAAACAACCTTATAAAAAAAACTTTTATTCCAATCCGAAATTATTTAGTCCGATCCAACCCAGACATCCAGTGTAAATCTCTGAGCAAAAAACAACCTTATAAAAAAAACTTTTATTCCAATCCGAAATTATTTAGTCCGATCCAACCCAGACATCCAGTGTAAATCTCTGAGCAAAAAACAACCTTATAAAAAAAACTTTTATTCCAATCCGAAATTATTTAGTCCGATCCAACCCAGACATCCAGTGTAAATCTCTGAGCAAAAAACAACCTTATAAAAAAAACTTTTATTCCAATCCGAAATTATTTAGTCCGATCCAACCCAGACATCCAGTGTAAATCTCTGAGCAAAAAACAACCTTATAAAAAAACTTTTATTCCAATCCGAAATTATTTAGTCCGATCCAACCCAGACATCCAGTGTAAATCTCTGAGCAAAAAACAACCTTATAAAAAAAACTTTTATTCCAATCCGAAATTATTTAGTCCGATCCAACCCAGACATCCAGTGTAAATCTCTGAGCAAAAAACAACCTTATAAAAAAAACTTTTATTCCAATCCGAAATTATTTAGTCCGATCCAACCCAGACATCCAGTGTAAATCTCTTAGCAAAAAACAACCTTATAAAAAAAACTTTTATTCCAATCCGAAATTATTTAGTCCGATCCAACCCAGACATCCAGTGTAAATCTCTGAGCAAAAAACAACCTTATAAAAAAAACTTTTATTCCAATCCGAAATTATTTAGTCCGATCCAACCCAGACATCCAGTGTAAATCTCTGAGCAAAAAACAACCTTATAAAAAAAACTTTTATTCCAATCCGAAATTATTTAGTCCGATCCAACCCAGACATCCAGTGTAAATCTCTGAGCAAAAAACAACCTTATAAAAAAAACTTTTATTCCAATCCGAAATTATTTAGTCCGATCCAACCCAGACATCCAGTGTAAATCTCTGAGCAAAAAACAACCTTATAAAAAAAACTTTTATTCCAATCCGAAATTATTTAGTCCGATCCAACCCAGACATCCAGTGTAAATCTCTTAGCAAAAAACAACCTTATAAAAAAAACTTTTATTCCAATCCGAAATTATTTAGTCCGATCCAACCCAGACATCCAGTGTAAATCTCTGAGCAAAAAACAACCTTATAAAAAAACTTTTATTCCAATCCGAAATTATTTAGTCCGATCCAACCCAGACATCCAGTGTAAATCTCTGAGCAAAAAACAACCTTATAAAAAAAACTTTTATTCCAATCCGAAAGTATTTAGTGTTATCCAACCCAGACATCCAGTGTAAATCTCTTAGCAAAAAACAACCTTATAAAAAAAACTTTTATTCCAATCCGAATGTTTTTAGTCCGATCCAACCCAGACATCCAGTGTAAATCTCTGAGCAAAAAACAACCTTATAAAAAAAACTTTTATTCCAATCCGAAATTATTTAGTCCGATCCAACCCAGACATCCAGTGTAAATCTCTGAGCAAAAAACAACCTTATAAAAAAAACTTTTATTCCAATCCGAAAGTATTTAGTGTTATCCAACCCAGACATCCAGTGTAAATCTCTGAGCAAAAAACAACCTTATAAAAAAAACTTTTATTCCAATCCGAAATTATTTAGTCCGATCCAACCCAGACATCCAGTGTAAATCTCTGAGCAAAAAACAACCTTATAAAAAAAACTTTTATTCCAATCCGAAAGTATTTAGTGTTATCCAACCCAGACATCCAGTGTAAATCTCTTAGCAAAAAACAACCTTATAAAAAAAACTTTTATTCCAATCCGAATGTTTTTAGTCCGATCCAACCCAGACATCCAGTGTAAATCTCTGAGCAAAAAACAACCTTATAAAAAAAACTTTTATTCCAATCCGAAATTATTTAGTCCGATCCAACCCAGACATCCAGTGTAAATCTCTGAGCAAAAAACAACCTTATAAAAAAAACTTTTATTCCAATCCGAAATTATTTAGTCCGATCCAACCCAGACATCCAGTGTAAATCTCTTAGCAAAAAACAACCTTATAAAAAAAACTTTTATTCCAATCCGAAATTATTTAGTCCGATCCAACCCAGACATCCAGTGTAAATCTCTTAGCAAAAAACAACCTTATAAAAAAAACTTTTATTCCAATCCGAATGTTTTTAGTCCGATCCAACCCAGACATCCAGTGTAAATCTCTGAGCAAAAAACAACCTTATAAAAAAAACTTTTATTCCAATCCGAATGTTTTTAGTCCGATCCAACCCAGACATCCAGTGTAAATCTCTGAGCAAAAAACAACCTTATAAAAAAAACTTTTATTCCAATCCGAAATTATTTAGTCCGATCCAACCCAGACATCCAGTGTAAATCTCTGAGCAAAAAACAACCTTATAAAAAAAACTTTTATTCCAATCCGAAATTATTTAGTCCGATCCAACCCAGACATCCAGTGTAAATCTCTTAGCAAAAAACAACCTTATAAAAAAAACTTTTATTCCAATCCGAAATTATTTAGTCCGATCCAACCCAGACATCCAGTGTAAATCTCTTAGCAAAAAACAACCTTATAAAAAAAACTTTTATTCCAATCCGAATGTTTTTAGTCCGATCCAACCCAGACATCCAGTGTAAATCTCTGAGCAAAAAACAACCTTATAAAAAAAACTTTTATTCCAATCCGAAATTATTTAGTCCGATCCAACCCAGACATCCAGTGTAAATCTCTGAGCAAAAAACAACCTTATAAAAAAAACTTTTATTCCAATCCGAAATTATTTAGTCCGATCCAACCCAGACATCCAGTGTAAATCTCTGAGCAAAAAACAACCTTATAAAAAAAACTTTTATTCCAATCCGAAATTATTTAGTCCGATCCAACCCAGACATCCAGTGTAAATCTCTGAGCAAAAAACAACCTTATAAAAAAAACTTTTATTCCAATCCGAAATTATTTAGTCCGATCCAACCCAGACATCCAGTGTAAATCTCTGAGCAAAAAACAACCTTATAAAAAAAACTTTTATTCCAATCCGAATGTTTTTAGTCCGATCCAACCCAGACATCCAGTGTAAATCTCTGAGCAAAAAACAACCTTATAAAAAAAACTTTTATTCCAATCCGAAATTATTTAGTCCGATCCAACCCAGACATCCAGTGTAAATCTCTGAGCAAAAAACAACCTTATAAAAAAAACTTTTATTCCAATCCGAAATTATTTAGTCCGATCCAACCCAGACATCCAGTGTAAATCTCTGAGCAAAAAACAACCTTATAAAAAAAACTTTTATTCCAATCCGAATGTTTTTAGTCCGATCCAACCCAGACATCCAGTGTAAATCTCTGAGCAAAAAACAACCTTATAAAAAAAACTTTTATTCCAATCCGAAATTATTTAGTCCGATCCAACCCAGACATCCAGTGTAAATCTCTGAGCAAAAAACAACCTTATAAAAAAAACTTTTATTCCAATCCGAAATTATTTAGTGTTATCCAACCCAGACATCCAGTGTAAATC
This sequence comes from Loxodes magnus, assembly GCA_946699065.1. Taxonomy (NCBI): domain Eukaryota; phylum Ciliophora; class Karyorelictea; order Loxodida; family Loxodidae; genus Loxodes; species Loxodes magnus. Next base: position 10,718 of record CAMPDV010005169.1, read on the forward strand.
TCTGAGCAAAAAACAACCTTATAAAAAAAACTTTTATTCCAATCCGAAATTATTTAGTCCGATCCAACCCAGACATCCAGTGTAAATCTCTGAGCAAAAAACAACCTTATAAAAAAAACTTTTATTCCAATCCGAAATTATTTAGTCCGATCCAACCCAGACATCCAGTGTAAATCTCTGAGCAAAAAACAACCTTATAAAAAAACTTTTATTCCAATCCGAAATTATTTAGTCCGATCCAACCCAGACATCCAGTGTAAATCTCTTAGCAAAAAACAACCTTATAAAAAAAACTTTTATTCCAATCCGAAATTATTTAGTCCGATCCAACCCAGACATCCAGTGTAAATCTCTGAGCAAAAAACAACCTTATAAAAAAAACTTTTATTCCAATCCGAAAGTATTTAGTGTTATCCAACCCAGACATCCAGTGTAAATCTCTTAGCAAAAAACAACCTTATAAAAAAAACTTTTATTCCAATCCGAATGTTTTTAGTCCGATCCAACCCAGACATCCAGTGTAAATCTCTGAGCAAAAAACAACCTTATAAAAAAAACTTTTATTCCAATCCGAAATTATTTAGTCCGATCCAACCCAGACATCCAGTGTAAATCTCTGAGCAAAAAACAACCTTATAAAAAAAACTTTTATTCCAATCCGAAAGTATTTAGTGTTATCCAACCCAGACATCCAGTGTAAATCTCTTAGCAAAAAACAACCTTATAAAAAAAACTTTTATTCCAATCCGAAATTATTTAGTCCGATCCAACCCAGACATCCAGTGTAAATCTCTTAGCAAAAAACAACCTTATAAAAAAAACTTTTATTCCAATCCGAATGTTTTTAGTCCGATCCAACCCAGACATCCAGTGTAAATCTCTGAGCAAAAAACAACCTTATAAAAAAAACTTTTATTCCAATCCGAAATTATTTAGTCCGATCCAACCCAGACATCCAGTGTAAATCTCTGAGCAAAAAACAACCTTATAAAAAAAACTTTTATTCCAATCCGAAAGTATTTAGTGTTATCCAACCCAGACATCCAGTGTAAATCTCTTAGCAAAAAACAACCTTATAAAAAAAACTTTTATTCCAATCCGAAATTATTTAGTCCGATCCAACCCAGACATCCAGTGTAAATCTCTTAGCAAAAAACAACCTTATAAAAAAAACTTTTATTCCAATCCGAATGTTTTTAGTCCGATCCAACCCAGACATCCAGTGTAAATCTCTGAGCAAAAAACAACCTTATAAAAAAAACTTTTATTCCAATCCGAAATTATTTAGTCCGATCCAACCCAGACATCCAGTGTAAATCTCTGAGCAAAAAACAACCTTATAAAAAAAACTTTTATTCCAATCCGAAATTATTTAGTCCGATCCAACCCAGACATCCAGTGTAAATCTCTGAGCAAAAAACAACCTTATAAAAAAAACTTTTATTCCAATCCGAAATTATTTAGTCCGATCCAACCCAGACATCCAGTGTAAATCTCTGAGCAAAAAACAACCTTATAAAAAAAACTTTTATTCCAATCCGAAATTATTTAGTCCGATCCAACCCAGACATCCAGTGTAAATCTCTTACCAAAAAACAACCTTATAAAAAAACTTTTATTCCAATCCGAAATTATTTAGTCCGATCCAACCCAGACATCCAGTGTAAATCTCTTACCAAAAAACAACCTTATAAAAAAAACTTTTATTCCAATCCGAAAGTATTTAGTGTTATCCAACCCAGACATCCAGTGTAAATCTCTTAGCAAAAAACAACCTTATAAAAAAAACTTTTATTCCAATCCGAAATTATTTAGTGTTATCCAACCCAGACATCCAGTGTAAATCTCTTAGCAAAAAACAACCTTATAAAAAAAACTTTTATTCCAATCCGAAATTATTTAGTCCGATCCAACCCAGACATCCAGTGTAAATCTCTGAGCAAAAAACAACCTTATAAAAAAAACTTTTATTCCAATCCGAAAGTATTTAGTGTTATCCAACCCAGACATCCAGTGTAAATCTCTTAGCAAAAAACAACCTTATAAAAAAAACTTTTATTCCAATCCGAAATTATTTAGTCCGATCCAACCCAGACATCCAGTGTAAATCTCTGAGCAAAAAACAACCTTATAAAAAAAACTTTTATTCCAATCCGAAATTATTTAGTCCGATCCAACCCAGACATCCAGTGTAAATCTCTTAGCAAAAAACAACCTTATAAAAAAAACTTTTATTCCAATCCGAAAGTATTTAGTGTTATCCAACCCAGACATCCAGTGTAAATCTCTTAGCAAAAAACAACCTTATAAAAAAAACTTTTATTCCAATCCGAATGTTTTTAGTCCGATCCAACCCAGACATCCAGTGTAAATCTCTGAGCAAAAAACAACCTTATAAAAAAAACTTTTATTCCAATCCGAAATTATTTAGTCCGATCCAACCCAGACATCCAGTGTAAATCTCTGAGCAAAAAACAACCTTATAAAAAAAACTTTTATTCCAATCCGAAATTATTTAGTCCGATCCAACCCAGACATCCAGTGTAAATCTCTGAGCAAAAAACAACCTTATAAAAAAAACTTTTATTCCAATCCGAAATTATTTAGTCCGATCCAACCCAGACATCCAGTGTAAATCTCTGAGCAAAAAACAACCTTATAAAAAAACTTTTATTCCAATCCGAAATTATTTAGTCCGATCCAACCCAGACATCCAGTGTAAATCTCTGAGCAAAAAACAACCTTATAAAAAAAACTTTTATTCCAATCCGAAATTATTTAGTCCGATCCAACCCAGACATCCAGTGTAAATCTCTGAGCAAAAAACAACCTTATAAAAAAACTTTTATTCCAATCCGAAATTATTTAGTCCGATCCAACCCAGACATCCAGTGTAAATCTCTTAGCAAAAAACAACCTTATAAAAAAAACTTTTATTCCAATCCGAAATTATTTAGTCCGATCCAACCCAGACATCCAGTGTAAATCTCTGAGCAAAAAACAACCTTATAAAAAAAACTTTTATTCCAATCCGAAAGTATTTAGTGTTATCCAACCCAGACATCCAGTGTAAATCTCTTAGCAAAAAACAACCTTATAAAAAAAACTTTTATTCCAATCCGAATGTTTTTAGTCCGATCCAACCCAGACATCCAGTGTAAATCTCTGAGCAAAAAACAACCTTATAAAAAAAACTTTTATTCCAATCCGAAATTATTTAGTCCGATCCAACCCAGACATCCAGTGTAAATCTCTGAGCAAAAAACAACCTTATAAAAAAAACTTTTATTCCAATCCGAAAGTATTTAGTCCGATCCAACCCAGACATCCAGTGTAAATCTCTTAGCAAAAAACAACCTTATAAAAAAAACTTTTATTCCAATCCGAAATTATTTAGTCCGATCCAACCCAGACATCCAGTGTAAATCTCTTAGCAAAAAACAACCTTATAAAAAAAACTTTTATTCCAATCCGAATGTTTTTAGTCCGATCCAACCCAGACATCCAGTGTAAATCTCTGAGCAAAAAACAACCTTATAAAAAAAACTTTTATTCCAATCCGAAATTATTTAGTCCGATCCAACCCAGACATCCAGTGTAAATCTCTGAGCAAAAAACAACCTTATAAAAAAAACTTTTATTCCAATCCGAAATTATTTAGTCCGATCCAACCCAGACATCCAGTGTAAATCTCTGAGCAAAAAACAACCTTATAAAAAAAACTTTTATTCCAATCCGAAATTATTTAGTCCGATCCAACCCAGACATCCAGTGTAAATCTCTGAGCAAAAAACAACCTTATAAAAAAAACTTTTATTCCAATCCGAAATTATTTAGTCCGATCCAACCCAGACATCCAGTGTAAATCTCTTAGCAAAAAACAACCTTATAAAAAAAACTTTTATTCCAATCCGAAATTATTTAGTCCGATCCAACCCAGACATCCAGTGTAAATCTCTTAGCAAAAAACAACCTTATAAAAAAAACTTTTATTCCAATCCGAAATTATTTAGTCCGATCCAACCCAGACATCCAGTGTAAATCTCTTAGCAAAAAACAACCTTATAAAAAAAACTTTTATTCCAATCCGAAATTATTTAGTCCGATCCAACCCAGACATCCAGTGTAAATCTCTGAGCAAAAAACAACCTTATAAAAAAAACTTTTATTCCAATCCGAAATTATTTAGTCCGATCCAACCCAGACATCCAGTGTAAATCTCTGAGCAAAAAACAACCTTATAAAAAAAACTTTTATTCCAATCCGAAATTATTTAGTCCGATCCAACCCAGACATCCAGTGTAAATCTCTGAGCAAAAAACAACCTTATAAAAAAAACTTTTATTCCAATCCGAAATTATTTAGTCCGATCCAACCCAGACATCCAGTGTAAATCTCTGAGCAAAAAACAACCTTATAAAAAAACTTTTATTCCAATCCGAAATTATTTAGTCCGATCCAACCCAGACATCCAGTGTAAATCTCTGAGCAAAAAACAACCTTATAAAAAAACTTTTATTCCAATCCGAAATTATTTAGTCCGATCCAACCCAGACATCCAGTGTAAATCTCTTAGCAAAAAACAACCTTATAAAAAAAACTTTTATTCCAATCCGAAATTATTTAGTCCGATCCAACCCAGACATCCAGTGTAAATCTCTGAGCAAAAAACAACCTTATAAAAAAAACTTTTATTCCAATCCGAAAGTATTTAGTGTTATCCAACCCAGACATCCAGTGTAAATCTCTTAGCAAAAAACAACCTTATAAAAAAAACTTTTATTCCAATCCGAAATTATTTAGTCCGATCCAACCCAGACATCCAGTGTAAATCTCTGAGCAAAAAACAACCTTATAAAAAAAACTTTTATTCCAATCCGAAATTATTTAGTCCGATCCAACCCAGACATCCAGTGTAAATCTCTGAGCAAAAAACAACCTTATAAAAAAAACTTTTATTCCAATCCGAAATTATTTAGTCCGATCCAACCCAGACATCCAGTGTAAATCTCTGAGCAAAAAACAACCTTATAAAAAAAACTTTTATTCCAATCCGAAATTATTTAGTCCGATCCAACCCAGACATCCAGTGTAAATCTCTGAGCAAAAAACAACCTTATAAAAAAACTTTTATTCCAATCCGAAATTATTTAGTCCGATCCAACCCAGACATCCAGTGTAAATCTCTGAGCAAAAAACAACCTTATAAAAAAACTTTTATTCCAATCCGAAATTATTTAGTCCGATCCAACCCAGACATCCAGTGTAAATCTCTTAGCAAAAAACAACCTTATAAAAAAAACTTTTATTCCAATCCGAAATTATTTAGTCCGATCCAACCCAGACATCCAGTGTAAATCTCTGAGCAAAAAACAACCTTATAAAAAAAACTTTTATTCCAATCCGAAAGTATTTAGTGTTATCCAACCCAGACATCCAGTGTAAATCTCTTAGCAAAAAACAACCTTATAAAAAAAACTTTTATTCCAATCCGAAATTATTTAGTCCGATCCAACCCAGACATCCAGTGTAAATCTCTGAGCAAAAAACAACCTTATAAAAAAAACTTTTATTCCAATCCGAAATTATTTAGTCCGATCCAACCCAGACATCCAGTGTAAATCTCTGAGCAAAAAACAACCTTATAAAAAAAACTTTTATTCCAATCCGAAATTATTTAGTCCGATCCAACCCAGACATCCAGTGTAAATCTCTTAGCAAAAAACAACCTTATAAAAAAAACTTTTATTCCAATCCGAAATTATTTAGTCCGATCCAACCCAGACATCCAGTGTAAATCTCTGAGCAAAAAACAACCTTATAAAAAAAACTTTTATTCCAATCCGAAATTATTTAGTCCGATCCAACCCAGACATCCAGTGTAAATCTCTTAGCAAAAAACAACCTTATAAAAAAAACTTTTATTCCAATCCGAAATTATTTAGTCCGATCCAACCCAGACATCCAGTGTAAATCTCTGAGCAAAAAACAACCTTATAAAAAAACTTTTATTCCAATCCGAAATTATTTAGTCCGATCCAACCCAGACATCCAGTGTAAATCTCTTAGCAAAAAACAACCTTATAAAAAAAACTTTTATTCCAATCCGAAATTATTTAGTCCGATCCAACCCAGACATCCAGTGTAAATCTCTGAGCAAAAAACAACCTTATAAAAAAACTTTTATTCCAATCCGAAATTATTTAGTCCGATCCAACCCAGACATCCAGTGTAAATCTCTTAGCAAAAAACAACCTTATAAAAAAACTTTTATTCCAATCCGAAATTATTTAGTCCGATCCAACCCAGACATCCAGTGTAAATCTCTGAGCAAAAAACAACCTTATAAAAAAACTTTTATTCCAATCCGAAATTATTTAGTCCGATCCAACCCAGACATCCAGTGTAAATCTCTTAGCAAAAAACAACCTTATAAAAAAAACTTTTATTCCAATCCGAAATTATTTAGTCCGATCCAACCCAGACATCCAGTGTAAATCTCTGAGCAAAAAACAACCTTATAAAAAAAACTTTTATTCCAATCCGAAAGTATTTAGTGTTATCCAACCCAGACATCCAGTGTAAATCTCTTAGCAAAAAACAACCTTATAAAAAAAACTTTTATTCCAATCCGAAATTATTTAGTCCGATCCAACCCAGACATCCAGTGTAAATCTCTGAGCAAAAAACAACCTTATAAAAAAAACTTTTATTCCAATCCGAAATTATTTAGTCCGATCCAACCCAGACATCCAGTGTAAATCTCTGAGCAAAAAACAACCTTATAAAAAAAACTTTTATTCCAATCCGAAATTATTTAGTCCGATCCAACCCAGACATCCAGTGTAAATCTCTGAGCAAAAAACAACCTTATAAAAAAAACTTTTATTCCAATCCGAAAGTATTTAGTGTTATCCAACCCAGACATCCAGTGTAAATCTCTTAGCAAAAAACAACCTTATAAAAAAAACTTTTATTCCAATCCGAAAGTATTTAGTGTTATCCAACCCAGACATCCAGTGTAAATCTCTTAGCAAAAAACAACCTTATAAAAAAAACTTTTATTCCAATCCGAAATTATTTAGTCCGATCCAACCCAGACATCCAGTGTAAATCTCTTAGCAAAAAACAACCTTATAAAAAAAACTTTTATTCCAATCCGAAAGTATTTAGTGTTATCCAACCCAGACATCCAGTGTAAATCTCTTAGCAAAAAACAACCTTATAAAAAAAACTTTTATTCCAATCCGAATGTTTTTAGTCCGATCCAACCCAGACATCCAGTGTAAATCTCTGAGCAAAAAACAACCTTATAAAAAAAACTTTTATTCCAATCCGAAATTATTTAGTCCGATCCAACCCAGACATCCAGTGTAAATCTCTTAGCAAAAAACAACCTTATAAAAAAAACTTTTATTCCAATCCGAAATTATTTAGTCCGATCCAACCCAGACATCCAGTGTAAATCTCTTAGCAAAAAACAACCTTATAAAAAAAACTTTTATTCCAATCCGAAATTATTTAGTCCGATCCAACCCAGACATCCAGTGTAAATCTCTGAGCAAAAAACAACCTTATAAAAAAACTTTTATTCCAATCCGAAATTATTTAGTCCGATCCAACCCAGACATCCAGTGTAAATCTCTTAGCAAAAAACAACCTTATAAAAAAAACTTTTATTCCAATCCGAAATTATTTAGTCCGATCCAACCCAGACATCCAGTGTAAATCTCTGAGCAAAAAACAACCTTATAAAAAAAACTTTTATTCCAATCCGAAAGTATTTAGTGTTATCCAACCCAGACATCCAGTGTAAATCTCTTAGCAAAAAACAACCTTATAAAAAAAACTTTTATTCCAATCCGAATGTTTTTAGTCCGATCCAACCCAGACATCCAGTGTAAATCTCTGAGCAAAAAACAACCTTATAAAAAAAACTTTTATTCCAATCCGAAATTATTTAGTCCGATCCAACCCAGACATCCAGTGTAAATCTCTGAGCAAAAAACAACCTTATAAAAAAAACTTTTATTCCAATCCGAATGTTTTTAGTCCGATCCAACCCAGACATCCAGTGTAAATCTCTGAGCAAAAAACAACCTTATAAAAAAACTTTTATTCCAATCCGAAATTATTTAGTCCGATCCAACCCAGACATCCAGTGTAAATCTCTTAGCAAAAAACAACCTTATAAAAAAAACTTTTATTCCAATCCGAAATTATTTAGTCCGATCCAACCCAGACATCCAGTGTAAATCTCTGAGCAAAAAACAACCTTATAAAAAAACTTTTATTCCAATCCGAAATTATTTAGTCCGATCCAACCCAGACATCCAGTGTAAATCTCTTAGCAAAAAACAACCTTATAAAAAAAACTTTTATTCCAATCCGAAATTATTTAGTCCGATCCAACCCAGACATCCAGTGTAAATCTCTTAGCAAAAAACAACCTTATAAAAAAAACTTTTATTCCAATCCGAAATTATTTAGTCCGATCCAACCCAGACATCCAGTGTAAATCTCTTAGCAAAAAACAACCTTATAAAAAAACTTTTATTCCAATCCGAAATTATTTAGTCCGATCCAACCCAGACATCCAGTGTAAATCTCTTAGCAAAAAACAACCTTATAAAAAAAACTTTTATTCCAATCCGAAATTATTTAGTCCGATCCAACCCAGACATCCAGTGTAAATCTCTTAGCAAAAAACAACCTTATAAAAAAAACTTTTATTCCAATCCGAAATTATTTAGTCCGATCCAACCCAGACATCCAGTGTAAATCTCTGAGCAAAAAACAACCTTATAAAAAAACTTTTATTCCAATCCGAAATTATTTAGTCCGATCCAACCCAGACATCCAGTGTAAATCTCTGAGCAAAAAACAACCTTATAAAAAAAACTTTTATTCCAATCCGAATGTTTTTAGTCCGATCCAACCCAGACATCCAGTGTAAATCTCTTAGCAAAAAACAACCTTATAAAAAAAACTTTTATTCCAATCCGAAATTATTTAGTGTTATCCAACCCAGACATCCAGTGTAAATCTCTGAGCAAAAAACAACCTTATAAAAAAAACTTTTATTCCAATCCGAAATTATTTAGTCCGATCCAACCCAGACATCCAGTGTAAATCTCTGAGCAAAAAACAACCTTATAAAAAAACTTTTATTCCAATCCGAAATTATTTAGTCCGATCCAACCCAGACATCCAGTGTAAATCTCTTAGCAAAAAACAACCTTATAAAAAAAACTTTTATTCCAATCCGAAATTATTTAGTCCGATCCAACCCAGACATCCAGTGTAAATCTCTTAGCAAAAAACAACCTTATAAAAAAAACTTTTATTCCAATCCGAAATTATTTAGTCCGATCCAACCCAGACATCCAGTGTAAATCTCTGAGCAAAAAACAACCTTATAAAAAAACTTTTATTCCAATCCGAAATTATTTAGTCCGATCCAACCCAGACATCCAGTGTAAATCTCTGAGCAAAAAACAACCTTATAAAAAAAACTTTTATTCCAATCCGAATGTTTTTAGTCCGATCCAACCCAGACATCCAGTGTAAATCTCTTAGCAAAAAACAACCTTATAAAAAAAACTTTTATTCCAATCCGAAAGTATTTAGTGTTATCCAACCCAGACATCCAGTGTAAATCTCTGAGCAAAAAACAACCTTATAAAAAAAACTTTTATTCCAATCCGAAATTATTTAGTCCGATCCAACCCAGACATCCAGTGTAAATCTCTGAGCAAAAAACAACCTTATAAAAAAACTTTTATTCCAATCCGAAATTATTTAGTCCGATCCAACCCAGACATCCAGTGTAAATCTCTTAGCAAAAAACAACCTTATAAAAAAAACTTTTATTCCAATCCGAATGTTTTTAGTCCGATCCAACCCAGACATCCAGTGTAAATCTCTTAGCAAAAAACAACCTTATAAAAAAAACTTTTATTCCAATCCGAAATTATTTAGTCCGATCCAACCCAGACATCCAGTGTAAATCTCTGAGCAAAAAACAACCTTATAAAAAAACTTTTATTCCAATCCGAAATTATTTAGTCCGATCCAACCCAGACATCCAGTGTAAATCTCTGAGCAAAAAACAACCTTATAAAAAAAACTTTTATTCCAATCCGAATGTTTTTAGTCCGATCCAACCCAGACATCCAGTGTAAATCTCTGAGCAAAAAACAACCTTATAAAAAAAACTTTTATTCCAATCCGAAAGTATTTAGTGTTATCCAACCCAGACATCCAGTGTAAATCTCTGAGCAAAAAACAACCTTATAAAAAAAACTTTTATTCCAATCCGAAATTATTTAGTCCGATCCAACCCAGACATCCAGTGTAAATCTCTGAGCAAAAAACAACCTTATAAAAAAACTTTTATTCCAATCCGAAATTATTTAGTCCGATCCAACCCAGACATCCAGTGTAAATCTCTGAGCAAAAAACAACCTTATAAAAAAAACTTTTATTCCAATCCGAAATTATTTAGTCCGATCCAACCCAGACATCCAGTGTAAATCTCTGAGCAAAAAACAACCTTATAAAAAAACTTTTATTCCAATCCGAAATTATTTAGTCCGATCCAACCCAGACATCCAGTGTAAATCTCTTAGCAAAAAACAACCTTATAAAAAAAACTTTTATTCCAATCCGAAATTATTTAGTCCGATCCAACCCAGACATCCAGTGTAAATCTCTGAGCAAAAAACAACCTTATAAAAAAAACTTTTATTCCAATCCGAAATTATTTAGTCCGATCCAACCCAGACATCCAGTGTAAATCTCTGAGCAAAAAACAACCTTATAAAAAAACTTTTATTCCAATCCGAAAGTATTTAGTGTTATCCAACCCAGACATCCAGTGTAAATCTCTGAGCAAAAAACAACCTTATAAAAAAACTTTTATTCCAATCCGAAATTATTTAGTCCGATCCAACCCAGACATCCAGTGTAAATCTCTGAGCATAAAACAACCTTATAAAAAAACTTTTATTCCAATCCGAATGTTTTTAGTCCGATCCAACCCAGACATCCAGTGTAAATCTCTGAGCAAAAAACAACCTTATAAAAAAAATTTTTATTCCAATCCGAATGTTTTTAGTCCGATCCAACCCAGACATCCAGTGTAAATCTCTGAGCAAAAAACAACCTTATAAAAAAAACTTTTATTCCAATCCGAATGTTTTTAGTCCGATCCAACCCAGACATCCAGTGTAAATCTCTGAGCAAAAAACAACCTTATAAAAAAAACTTTTATTCCAATCCGAAAGTATTTAGTGTTATCCAACCCAGACATCCAGTGTAAATCTCTTAGCAAAAAACAACCTTATAAAAAAAACTTTTATTCCAATCCGAATGTTTTTAGTCCGATCCAACCCAGACATCCAGTGTAAATCTCTTAGCAAAAAACAACCTTATAAAAAAAACTTTTATTCCAATCCGAAATTATTTAGTCCGATCCAACCCAGACATCCAGTGTAAATCTCTTAGCAAAAAACAACCTTATAAAAAAAACTTTTATTCCAATCCGAAAGTATTTAGTGTTATCCAACCCAGACATCCAGTGTAAATCTCTGAGCAAAAAACAACCTTATAAAAAAAACTTTTATTCCAATCCGAAATTATTTAGTCCGATCCAACCCAGACATCCAGTGTAAATCTCTTAGCAAAAAACAACCTTATAAAAAAACTTTTATTCCAATCCGAAATTATTTAGTCCGATCCAACCCAGACATCCAGTGTAAATCTCTGAGCAAAAAACAACCTTATAAAAAAACTTTTATTCCAATCCGAAATTATTTAGTCCGATCCAACCCAGACATCCAGTGTAAATCTCTTAGCAAAAAACAACCTTATAAAAAAACTTTTATTCCAATCCGAATGTATTTAGTCCGATCCAACCCAGACATCCAGTGTAAATCTCTTAGCAAAAAACAACCTTATAAAAAAAACTTTTATTCCAATCCGAAATTATTTAGTCCGATCCAACCCAGACATCCAGTGTAAATCTCTGAGCAAAAAACAACCTTATAAAAAAAACTTTTATTCCAATCCGAAAGTATTTAGTGTTATCCAACCCAGACATCCAGTGTAAATCTCTTAGCAAAAAACAACCTTATAAAAAAAACTTTTATTCCAATCCGAATGTTTTTAGTCCGATCCAACCCAGACATCCAGTGTAAATCTCTTAGCAAAAAACAACCTTATAAAAAAAACTTTTATTCCAATCCGAAATTATTTAGTCCGATCCAACCCAGACATCCAGTGTAAATCTCTGAGCAAAAAACAACCTTATAAAAAAAACTTTTATTCCAATCCGAAATTATTTAGTCCGATCCAACCCAGACATCCAGTGTAAATCTCTGAGCAAAAAACAACCTTATAAAAAAAACTTTTATTCCAATCCGAAAGTATTTAGTGTTATCCAACCCAGACATCCAGTGTAAATCTCTTAGCAAAAAACAACCTTATAAAAAAAACTTTTATTCCAATCCGAAATTATTTAGTCCGATCCAACCCAGACATCCAGTGTAAATCTCTGAGCAAAAAACAACCTTATAAAAAAAACTTTTATTCCAATCCGAATGTTTTTAGTCCGATCCAACCCAGACATCCAGTGTAAATCTCTGAGCAAAAAACAACCTTATAAAAAAAACTTTTATTCCAATCCGAAATTATTTAGTGTTATCCAACCCAGACATCCAGTGTAAATCTCTTAGCAAAAAACAACCTTATAAAAAAACTTTTATTCCAATCCGAATGTTTTTAGTCCGATCCAACCCAGACATCCAGTGTAAATCTCTGAGCAAAAAACAACCTTATAAAAAAAACTTTTATTCCAATCCGAATGTTTTTAGTCCGATCCAACCCAGACATCCAGTGTAAATCTCTGAGCAAAAAACAACCTTATAAAAAAACTTTTATTCCAATCCGAAATTATTTAGTCCGATCCAACCCAGACATCCAGTGTAAATCTCTTAGCAAAAAACAACCTTATAAAAAAAACTTTTATTCCAATCCGAAATTATTTAGTCCGATCCAACCCAGACATCCAGTGTAAATCTCTGAGCAAAAAACAACCTTATAAAAAAACTTTTATTCCAATCCGAAATTATTTAGTCCGATCCAACCCAGACATCCAGTGTAAATCTCTTAGCAAAAAACAACCTTATAAAAAAAACTTTTATTCCAATCCGAAATTATTTAGTCCGATCCAACCCAGACATCCAGTGTAAATCTCTGAGCAAAAAACAACCTTATAAAAAAAACTTTTATTCCAATCCGAAATTATTTAGTCCGATCCAACCCAGACATCCAGTGTAAATCTCTGAGCAAAAAACAACCTTATAAAAAAACTTTTATTCCAATCCGAAATTATTTAGTCCGATCCAACCCAGACATCCAGTGTAAATCTCTGAGCAAAAAACAACCTTATAAAAAAAACTTTTATTCCAATCCGAATGTTTTTAGTCCGATCCAACCCAGACATCCAGTGTAAATCTCTTAGCAAAAAACAACCTTATAAAAAAAACTTTTATTCCAATCCGAAAGTATTTAGTGTTATCCAACCCAGACATCCAGTGTAAATCTCTGAGCAAAAAACAACCTTATAAAAAAAACTTTTATTCCAATCCGAAATTATTTAGTCCGATCCAACCCAGACATCCAGTGTAAATCTCTGAGCAAAAAACAACCTTATAAAAAAACTTTTATTCCAATCCGAAATTATTTAGTCCGATCCAACCCAGACATCCAGTGTAAATCTCTGAGCAAAAAACAACCTTATAAAAAAACTTTTATTCCAATCCGAAATTATTTAGTCCGATCCAACCCAGACATCCAGTGTAAATCTCTGAGCAAAAAACAACCTTATAAAAAAAACTTTTATTCCAATCCGAAATTATTTAGTCCGATCCAACCCAGACATCCAGTGTAAATCTCTGAGCAAAAAACAACCTTATAAAAAAACTTTTATTCCAATCCGAAATTATTTAGTCCGATCCAACCCAGACATCCAGTGTAAATCTCTGAGCAAAAAACAACCTTATAAAAAAAACTTTTATTCCAATCCGAAATTATTTAGTGTTATCCAACCCAGACATCCAGTGTAAATCTCTTAGCAAAAAACAACCTTATAAAAAAACTTTTATTCCAATCCGAATGTTTTTAGTCCGATCCAACCCAGACATCCAGTGTAAATCTCTGAGCAAAAAACAACCTTATAAAAAAAACTTTTATTCCAATCCGAATGTTTTTAGTCCGATCCAACCCAGACATCCAGTGTAAATCTCTTAGCAAAAAACAACCTTATAAAAAAACTTTTATTCCAATCCGAAATTATTTAGTCCGATCCAACCCAGACATCCAGTGTAAATCTCTGAGCAAAAAACAACCTTATAAAAAAAACTTTTATTCCAATCCGAAATTATTTAGTCCGATCCAACCCAGACATCCAGTGTAAATCTCTGAGCAAAAAACAACCTTATAAAAAAACTTTTATTCCAATCCGAAATTATTTAGTCCGATCCAACCCAGACATCCAGTGTAAATCTCTTAGCAAAAAACAACCTTATAAAAAAAACTTTTATTCCAATCCGAAATTATTTAGTCCGATCCAACCCAGACATCCAGTGTAAATCTCTGAGCAAAAAACAACCTTATAAAAAAAACTTTTATTCCAATCCGAAATTATTTAGTCCGATCCAACCCAGACATCCAGTGTAAATCTCTGAGCAAAAAACAACCTTATAAAAAAACTTTTATTCCAATCCGAAATTATTTAGTCCGATCCAACCCAGACATCCAGTGTAAATCTCTGAGCAAAAAACAACCTTATAAAAAAAACTTTTATTCCAATCCGAATGTTTTTAGTCCGATCCAACCCAGACATCCAGTGTAAATCTCTTAGCAAAAAACAACCTTATAAAAAAAACTTTTATTCCAATCCGAAAGTATTTAGTGTTATCCAACCCAGACATCCAGTGTAAATCTCTGAGCAAAAAACAACCTTATAAAAAAAACTTTTATTCCAATCCGAAATTATTTAGTCCGATCCAACCCAGACATCCAGTGTAAATCTCTGAGCAAAAAACAACCTTATAAAAAAACTTTTATTCCAATCCGAAATTATTTAGTCCGATCCAACCCAGACATCCAGTGTAAATCTCTTAGCAAAAAACAACCTTATAAAAAAAACTTTTATTCCAATCCGAATGTTTTTAGTCCGATCCAACCCAGACATCCAGTGTAAATCTCTGAGCAAAAAACAACCTTATAAAAAAAACTTTTATTCCAATCCGAAATTATTTAGTCCGATCCAACCCAGACATCCAGTGTAAATCTCTGAGCAAAAAACAACCTTATAAAAAAACTTTTATTCCAATCCGAAATTATTTAGTCCGATCCAACCCAGACATCCAGTGTAAATCTCTGAGCAAAAAACAACCTTATAAAAAAAACTTTTATTCCAATCCGAATGTTTTTAGTCCGATCCAACCCAGACATCCAGTGTAAATCTCTGAGCAAAAAACAACCTTATAAAAAAAACTTTTATTCCAATCCGAAAGTATTTAGTGTTATCCAACCCAGACATCCAGTGTAAATCTCTGAGCAAAAAACAACCTTATAAAAAAAACTTTTATTCCAATCCGAAATTATTTAGTCCGATCCAACCCAGACATCCAGTGTAAATCTCTGAGCAAAAAACAACCTTATAAAAAAACTTTTATTCCAATCCGAAATTATTTAGTCCGATCCAACCCAGACATCCAGTGTAAATCTCTGAGCAAAAAACAACCTTATAAAAAAACTTTTATTCCAATCCGAAATTATTTAGTCCGATCCAACCCAGACATCCAGTGTAAATCTCTTAGCAAAAAACAACCTTATAAAAAAAACTTTTATTCCAATCCGAAATTATTTAGTCCGATCCAACCCAGACATCCAGTGTAAATCTCTGAGCAAAAAACAACCTTATAAAAAAAACTTTTATTCCAATCCGAAAGTATTTAGTGTTATCCAACCCAGACATCCAGTGTAAATCTCTTAGCAAAAAACAACCTTATAAAAAAAACTTTTATTCCAATCCGAATGTTTTTAGTCCGATCCAACCCAGACATCCAGTGTAAATCTCTGAGCAAAAAACAACCTTATAAAAAAAACTTTTATTCCAATCCGAAATTATTTAGTCCGATCCAACCCAGACATCCAGTGTAAATCTCTGAGCAAAAAACAACCTTATAAAAAAACTTTTATTCCAATCCGAAATTATTTAGTCCGATCCAACCCAGACATCCAGTGTAAATCTCTTAGCAAAAAACAACCTTATAAAAAAAACTTTTATTCCAATCCGAATGTTTTTAGTCCGATCCAACCCAGACATCCAGTGTAAATCTCTGAGCAAAAAACAACCTTATAAAAAAAACTTTTATTCCAATCCGAAATTATTTAGTCCGATCCAACCCAGACATCCAGTGTAAATCTCTGAGCAAAAAACAACCTTATAAAAAAACTTTTATTCCAATCCGAAATTATTTAGTCCGATCCAACCCAGACATCCAGTGTAAATCTCTTAGCAAAAAACAACCTTATAAAAAAAACTTTTATTCCAATCCGAAATTATTTAGTCCGATCCAACCCAGACATCCAGTGTAAATCTCTGAGCAAAAAACAACCTTATAAAAAAACTTTTATTCCAATCCGAAATTATTTAGTCCGATCCAACCCAGACATCCAGTGTAAATCTCTGAGCAAAAAACAACCTTATAAAAAAAACTTTTATTCCAATCCGAATGTTTTTAGTCCGATCCAACCCAGACATCCAGTGTAAATCTCTTAGCAAAAAACAACCTTATAAAAAAAACTTTTATTCCAATCCGAATGTATTTAGTCCGATCCAACCCAGACATCCAGTGTAAATCTCTGAGCAAAAAACAACCTTATAAAAAAAACTTTTATTCCAATCCGAAATTATTTAGTCCGATCCAACCCAGACATCCAGTGTAAATCTCTGAGCAAAAAACAACCTTATAAAAAAACTTTTATTCCAATCCGAAATTATTTAGTCCGATCCAACCCAGACATCCAGTGTAAATCTCTTAGCAAAAAACAACCTTATAAAAAAAACTTTTATTCCAATCCGAAATTATTTAGTCCGATCCAACCCAGACATCCAGTGTAAATCTCTGAGCAAAAAACAACCTTATAAAAAAACTTTTATTCCAATCCGAAATTATTTAGTCCGATCCAACCCAGACATCCAGTGTAAATCTCTGAGCAAAAAACAACCTTATAAAAAAAACTTTTATTCCAATCCGAAATTATTTAGTCCGATCCAACCCAGACATCCAGTGTAAATCTCTGAGCAAAAAACAACCTTATAAAAAAACTTTTATTCCAATCCGAAATTATTTAGTCCGATCCAACCCAGACATCCAGTGTAAATCTCTGAGCAAAAAACAACCTTATAAAAAAAACTTTTATTCCAATCCGAATGTTTTTAGTCCGATCCAACCCAGACATCCAGTGTAAATCTCTTAGCAAAAAACAACCTTATAAAAAAAACTTTTATTCCAATCCGAATGTATTTAGTCCGATCCAACCCAGACATCCAGTGTAAATCTCTGAGCAAAAAACAACCTTATAAAAAAAACTTTTATTCCAATCCGAAATTATTTAGTCCGATCCAACCCAGACATCCAGTGTAAATCTCTGAGCAAAAAACAACCTTATAAAAAAACTTTTATTCCAATCCGAAATTATTTAGTCCGATCCAACCCAGACATCCAGTGTAAATCTCTTAGCAAAAAACAACCTTATAAAAAAAACTTTTATTCCAATCCGAAATTATTTAGTCCGATCCAACCCAGACATCCAGTGTAAATCTCTGAGCAAAAAACAACCTTATAAAAAAAACTTTTATTCCAATCCGAAATTATTTAGTCCGATCCAACCCAGACATCCAGTGTAAATCTCTTAGCAAAAAACAACCTTATAAAAAAACTTTTATTCCAATCCGAAATTATTTAGTCCGATCCAACCCAGACATCCAGTGTAAATCTCTGAGCAAAAAACAACCTTATAAAAAAACTTTTATTCCAATCCGAAATTATTTAGTCCGATCCAACCCAGACATCCAGTGTAAATCTCTGAGCAAAAAACAACCTTATAAAAAAACTTTTATTCCAATCCGAAATTATTTAGTCCGATCCAACCCAGACATCCAGTGTAAATCTCTGAGCAAAAAACAACCTTATAAAAAAAACTTTTATTCCAATCCGAAATTATTTAGTCCGATCCAACCCAGACATCCAGTGTAAATCTCTGAGCAAAAAACAACCTTATAAAAAAACTTTTATTCCAATCCGAAATTATTTAGTCCGATCCAACCCAGACATCCAGTGTAAATCTCTGAGCAAAAAACAACCTTATAAAAAAAACTTTTATTCCAATCCGAATGTTTTTAGTCCGATCCAACCCAGACATCCAGTGTA
>CAMPDV010005170.1:0-36412 GCA_946699065.1 Loxodes magnus
AAAAAAACATTGTTTTTGATATGTTTTGAAGTGAGAATTTAAAATTTTAATACCAGAGTGAGTTAACAATGTATGAAAAATAGTTGAGTAATTTTTAAAGTAAAAAAAAACATTGTTTTTGATATGTTTTGAAGTGAGAATTTAAAATTTTAATACCAGAGTGAGTTAACAATGTATGAAAAATAGTTGAGTAATTTTTAAAGTAAAAAAAAACATTGTTTTTGATATGTTTTGAAGTGAGAAATTAAAATTTTAATACCAGAGTGAGTTAACAATGTATGAAAAATAGTTGAGTAATTTTTAAAGTAAAAAAAAAACATTGTTTTTGATATGTTTTGAAGTGAGAAATTAAAATTTTAATACCAGAGTGAGTTAACAATGTATGAAAAATAGTTGAGTAATTTTTAAAGTAAAAAAAAACATTGTTTTTGATATGTTTTGAAGTGAGAATTTAAAATTTTAATACCAGAGTGAGTTAACAATGTATGAAAAATAGTTGAGTAATTTTTAAAGTAAAAAAAAACATTGTTTTTGATATGTTTTGAAGTGAGAATACGAAATTTTAATACCAGAGTGAGTTAACAATGTATGAAAAATAGTTGAGTAATTTTTAAAGTAAAAAAAAACATTGTTTTTGATATGTTTTGAAGTGAGAATACGAAATTTTAATACCAGAGTGAGTTAACAATGTATGAAAAATAGTTGAGTAATTTTTAAAGTAAAAAAAAAACATTGTTTTTGATATGTTTTGAAGTGAGAAATTAAAATTTTAATACCAGAGTGAGTTAACAATGTATGAAAAATAGTTGAGTAATTTTTAAAGTAAAAAAAAACATTGTTTTTGATATGTTTTGAAGTGAGAATTTAAAATTTTAATACCAGAGTGAGTTAACAATGTATGAAAAATAGTTGAGTAATTTTTAAAGTAAAAAAAAACATTGTTTTTGATATGTTTTGAAGTGAGAATACGAAATTTTAATACCAGAGTGAGTTAACAATGTATGAAAAATAGTTGAGTAATTTTTAAAGTAAAAAAAAAACATTGTTTTTGATATGTTTTGAAGTGAGAATACGAAATTTTAATACCAGAGTGAGTTAACAATGTATGAAAAATAGTTGAGTAATTTTTAAAGTAAAAAAAAAACATTGTTTTTGATATGTTTTGAAGTGAGAATTTAAAATTTTAATACCAGAGTGAGTTAACAATGTATGAAAAATAGTTGAGTAATTTTTAAAGTAAAAAAAAAACATTGTTTTTGATATGTTTTGAAGTGAGAATACGAAATTTTAATACCAGAGTGAGTTAACAATGTATGAAAAATAGTTGAGTAATTTTTAAAGTAAAAAAAAACATTGTTTTTGATATGTTTTGAAGTGAGAAATTAAAATTTTAATACCAGAGTGAGTTAACAATGTATGAAAAATAGTTGAGTAATTTTTAAAGTAAAAAAAAACATTGTTTTTGATATGTTTTGAAGTGAGAATACGAAATTTTAATACCAGAGTGAGTTAACAATGTATGAAAAATAGTTGAGTAATTTTTAAAGTAAAAAAAAACATTGTTTTTGATATGTTTTGAAGTGAGAAATTAAAATTTTAATACCAGAGTGAGTTAACAATGTATGAAAAATAGTTGAGTAATTTTTAAAGTAAAAAAAAACATTGTTTTTGATATGTTTTGAAGTGAGAATTTAAAATTTTAATACCAGAGTGAGTTAACAATGTATGAAAAATAGTTGAGTAATTTTTAAAGTAAAAAAAAAACATTGTTTTTGATATGTTTTGAAGTGAGAAATTAAAATTTTAATACCAGAGTGAGTTAACAATGTATGAAAAATAGTTGAGTAATTTTTAAAGTAAAAAAAAACATTGTTTTTGATATGTTTTGAAGTGAGAAATTAAAATTTTAATACCAGAGTGAGTTAACAATGTATGAAAAATAGTTGAGTAATTTTTAAAGTAAAAAAAAACATTGTTTTTGATATGTTTTGAAGTGAGAAATTAAAATTTTAATACCAGAGTGAGTTAACAATGTATGAAAAATAGTTGAGTAATTTTTAAAGTAAAAAAAAAACATTGTTTTTGATATGTTTTGAAGTGAGAAATTAAAATTTTAATACCAGAGTGAGTTAACAATGTATGAAAAATAGTTGAGTAATTTTTAAAGTAAAAAAAAACATTGTTTTTGATATGTTTTGAAGTGAGAATTTAAAATTTTAATACCAGAGTGAGTTAACAATGTATGAAAAATAGTTGAGTAATTTTTAAAGTAAAAAAAAACATTGTTTTTGATATGTTTTGAAGTGAGAAATTAAAATTTTAATACCAGAGTGAGTTAACAATGTATGAAAAATAGTTGAGTAATTTTTAAAGTAAAAAAAAACATTGTTTTTGATATGTTTTGAAGTGAGAAATTAAATTTTAATACCAGAGTGAGTTAACAATGTATGAAAAATAGTTGAGTAATTTTTAAAGTAAAAAAAAAACATTGTTTTTGATATGTTTTGAAGTGAGAAATTAAAATTTTAATACCAGAGTGAGTTAACAATGTATGAAAAATAGTTGAGTAATTTTTAAAGTAAAAAAAAACATTGTTTTTGATATGTTTTGAAGTGAGAATTTAAAATTTTAATACCAGAGTGAGTTAACAATGTATGAAAAATAGTTGAGTAATTTTTAAAGTAAAAAAAAACATTGTTTTTGATATGTTTTGAAGTGAGAATTTAAAATTTTAATACCAGAGTGAGTTAACAATGTATGAAAAATAGTTGAGTAATTTTTAAAGTAAAAAAAAACATTGTTTTTGATATGTTTTGAAGTGAGAAATTAAAATTTTAATACCAGAGTGAGTTAACAATGTATGAAAAATAGTTGAGTAATTTTTAAAGTAAAAAAAAACATTGTTTTTGATATGTTTTGAAGTGAGAATTTAAAATTTTAATACCAGAGTGAGTTAACAATGTATGAAAAATAGTTGAGTAATTTTTAAAGTAAAAAAAAACATTGTTTTTGATATGTTTTGAAGTGAGAAATTAAAATTTTAATACCAGAGTGAGTTAACAATGTATGAAAAATAGTTGAGTAATTTTTAAAGTAAAAAAAAACATTGTTTTTGATATGTTTTGAAGTGAGAAATTAAAATTTTAATACCAGAGTGAGTTAACAATGTATGAAAAATAGTTGAGTAATTTTTAAAGTAAAAAAAAAACATTGTTTTTGATATGTTTTGAAGTGAGAAATTAAAATTTTAATACCAGAGTGAGTTAACAATGTATGAAAAATAGTTGAGTAATTTTTAAAGTAAAAAAAAAACATTGTTTTTGATATGTTTTGAAGTGAGAAATTAAAATTTTAATACCAGAGTGAGTTAACAATGTATGAAAAATAGTTGAGTAATTTTTAAAGTAAAAAAAAAACATTGTTTTTGATATGTTTTGAAGTGAGAATTTAAAATTTTAATACCAGAGTGAGTTAACAATGTATGAAAAATAGTTGAGTAATTTTTAAAGTAAAAAAAAACATTGTTTTTGATATGTTTTGAAGTGAGAATACGAAATTTTAATACCAGAGTGAGTTAACAATGTATGAAAAATAGTTGAGTAATTTTTAAAGTAAAAAAAAACATTGTTTTTGATATGTTTTGAAGTGAGAATACGAAATTTTAATACCAGAGTGAGTTAACAATGTATGAAAAATAGTTGAGTAATTTTTAAAGTAAAAAAAAACATTGTTTTTGATATGTTTTGAAGTGAGAAATTAAAATTTTAATACCAGAGTGAGTTAACAATGTATGAAAAATAGTTGAGTAATTTTTAAAGTAAAAAAAAACATTGTTTTTGATATGTTTTGAAGTGAGAATTTAAAATTTTAATACCAGAGTGAGTTAACAATGTATGAAAAATAGTTGAGTAATTTTTAAAGTAAAAAAAAAACATTGTTTTTGATATGTTTTGAAGTGAGAATACGAAATTTTAATACCAGAGTGAGTTAACAATGTATGAAAAATAGTTGAGTAATTTTTAAAGTAAAAAAAAACATTGTTTTTGATATGTTTTGAAGTGAGAAATTAAAATTTTAATACCAGAGTGAGTTAACAATGTATGAAAAATAGTTGAGTAATTTTTAAAGTAAAAAAAAACATTGTTTTTGATATGTTTTGAAGTGAGAATTTAAAATTTTAATACCAGAGTGAGTTAACAATGTATGAAAAATAGTTGAGTAATTTTTAAAGTAAAAAAAAAACATTGTTTTTGATATGTTTTGAAGTGAGAATACGAAATTTTAATACCAGAGTGAGTTAACAATGTATGAAAAATAGTTGAGTAATTTTTAAAGTAAAAAAAAACATTGTTTTTGATATGTTTTGAAGTGAGAATTTAAAATTTTAATACCAGAGTGAGTTAACAATGTATGAAAAATAGTTGAGTAATTTTTAAAGTAAAAAAAAAACATTGTTTTTGATATGTTTTGAAGTGAGAATACGAAATTTTAATACCAGAGTGAGTTAACAATGTATGAAAAATAGTTGAGTAATTTTTAAAGTAAAAAAAAAAACATTGTTTTTGATATGTTTTGAAGTGAGAATACGAAATTTTAATACCAGAGTGAGTTAACAATGTATGAAAAATAGTTGAGTAATTTTAAAGTAAAAAAAAACATTGTTTTTGATATGTTTTGAAGTGAGAATTTAAAATTTTAATACCAGAGTGAGTTAACAATGTATGAAAAATAGTTGAGTAATTTTTAAAGTAAAAAAAAACATTGTTTTTGATATGTTTTGAAGTGAGAATACGAAATTTTAATACCAGAGTGAGTTAACAATGTATGAAAAATAGTTGAGTAATTTTTAAAGTAAAAAATAACATTGTTTTTGATATGTTTTGAAGTGAGAAATTAAAATTTTAATACCAGAGTGAGTTAACAATGTATGAAAAATAGTTGAGTAATTTTTAAAGTAAAAAAAAACATTGTTTTTGATATGTTTTGAAGTGAGAATTTAAAATTTTAATACCAGAGTGAGTTAACAATGTATGAAAAATAGTTGAGTAATTTTTAAAGTAAAAAAAAAACATTGTTTTTGATATGTTTTGAAGTGAGAATACGAAATTTTAATACCAGAGTGAGTTAACAATGTATGAAAAATAGTTGAGTAATTTTTAAAGTAAAAAAAAAACATTGTTTTTGATATGTTTTGAAGTGAGAAATTAAAATTTTAATACCAGAGTGAGTTAACAATGTATGAAAAATAGTTGAGTAATTTTTAAAGTAAAAAAAAACATTGTTTTTGATATGTTTTGAAGTGAGAATACGAAATTTTAATACCAGAGTGAGTTAACAATGTATGAAAAATAGTTGAGTAATTTTTAAAGTAAAAAAAAACATTGTTTTTGATATGTTTTGAAGTGAGAAATTAAAATTTTAATACCAGAGTGAGTTAACAATGTATGAAAAATAGTTGAGTAATTTTTAAAGTAAAAAAAAACATTGTTTTTGATATGTTTTGAAGTGAGAATTTAAAATTTTAATACCAGAGTGAGTTAACAATGTATGAAAAATAGTTGAGTAATTTTTAAAGTAAAAAAAAACATTGTTTTTGATATGTTTTGAAGTGAGAAATTAAAATTTTAATACCAGAGTGAGTTAACAATGTATGAAAAATAGTTGAGTAATTTTTAAAGTAAAAAAAAACATTGTTTTTGATATGTTTTGAAGTGAGAAATTAAAATTTTAATACCAGAGTGAGTTAACAATGTATGAAAAATAGTTGAGTAATTTTTAAAGTAAAAAAAAACATTGTTTTTGATATGTTTTGAAGTGAGAAATTAAAATTTTAATACCAGAGTGAGTTAACAATGTATGAAAAATAGTTGAGTAATTTTTAAAGTAAAAAAAAACATTGTTTTTGATATGTTTTGAAGTGAGAATACGAAATTTTAATACCAGAGTGAGTTAACAATGTATGAAAAATAGTTGAGTAATTTTTAAAGTAAAAAAAAACATTGTTTTTGATATGTTTTGAAGTGAGAATTTAAAATTTTAATACCAGAGTGAGTTAACAATGTATGAAAAATAGTTGAGTAATTTTTAAAGTAAAAAAAAACATTGTTTTTGATATGTTTTGAAGTGAGAAATTAAAATTTTAATACCAGAGTGAGTTAACAATGTATGAAAAATAGTTGAGTAATTTTTAAAGTAAAAAAAAACATTGTTTTTGATATGTTTTGAAGTGAGAATTTAAAATTTTAATACCAGAGTGAGTTAACAATGTATGAAAAATAGTTGAGTAATTTTTAAAGTAAAAAAAAACATTGTTTTTGATATGTTTTGAAGTGAGAATACGAAATTTTAATACCAGAGTGAGTTAACAATGTATGAAAATAGTTGAGTAATTTTTAAAGTAAAAAAAAACATTGTTTTTGATATGTTTTGAAGTGAGAATACGAAATTTTAATACCAGAGTGAGTTAACAATGTATGAAAAATAGTTGAGTAATTTTTAAAGTAAAAAAAAACATTGTTTTTGATATGTTTTGAAGTGAGAATTTAAAATTTTAATACCAGAGTGAGTTAACAATGTATGAAAAATAGTTGAGTAATTTTTAAAGTAAAAAAAAACATTGTTTTTGATATGTTTTGAAGTGAGAATTTAAAATTTTAATACCAGAGTGAGTTAACAATGTATGAAAAATAGTTGAGTAATTTTTAAAGTAAAAAAAAAAACATTGTTTTTGATATGTTTTGAAGTGAGAAATTAAAATTTTAATACCAGAGTGAGTTAACAATGTATGAAAAATAGTTGAGTAATTTTTAAAGTAAAAAAAAACATTGTTTTTGATATGTTTTGAAGTGAGAAATTAAAATTTTAATACCAGAGTGAGTTAACAATGTATGAAAAATAGTTGAGTAATTTTTAAAGTAAAAAAAAAACATTGTTTTTGATATGTTTTGAAGTGAGAATACGAAATTTTAATACCAGAGTGAGTTAACAATGTATGAAAAATAGTTGAGTAATTTTTAAAGTAAAAAATAACATTGTTTTTGATATGTTTTGAAGTGAGAAATTAAAATTTTAATACCAGAGTGAGTTAACAATGTATGAAAAATAGTTGAGTAATTTTTAAAGTAAAAAAAAACATTGTTTTTGATATGTTTTGAAGTGAGAATTTAAAATTTTAATACCAGAGTGAGTTAACAATGTATGAAAAATAGTTGAGTAATTTTTAAAGTAAAAAAAAACATTGTTTTTGATATGTTTTGAAGTGAGAATACGAAATTTTAATACCAGAGTGAGTTAACAATGTATGAAAAATAGTTGAGTAATTTTTAAAGTAAAAAAAAACATTGTTTTTGATATGTTTTGAAGTGAGAAATTAAAATTTTAATACCAGAGTGAGTTAACAATGTATGAAAAATAGTTGAGTAATTTTTAAAGTAAAAAAAAACATTGTTTTTGATATGTTTTGAAGTGAGAATACGAAATTTTAATACCAGAGTGAGTTAACAATGTATGAAAAATAGTTGAGTAATTTTTAAAGTAAAAAAAAACATTGTTTTTGATATGTTTTGAAGTGAGAAATTAAAATTTTAATACCAGAGTGAGTTAACAATGTATGAAAAATAGTTGAGTAATTTTTAAAGTAAAAAAAAACATTGTTTTTGATATGTTTTGAAGTGAGAATTTAAAATTTTAATACCAGAGTGAGTTAACAATGTATGAAAAATAGTTGAGTAATTTTTAAAGTAAAAAAAAACATTGTTTTTGATATGTTTTGAAGTGAGAATACGAAATTTTAATACCAGAGTGAGTTAACAATGTATGAAAAATAGTTGAGTAATTTTTAAAGTAAAAAAAAACATTGTTTTTGATATGTTTTGAAGTGAGAAATTAAAATTTTAATACCAGAGTGAGTTAACAATGTATGAAAAATAGTTGAGTAATTTTTAAAGTAAAAAAAAACATTGTTTTTGATATGTTTTGAAGTGAGAATACGAAATTTTAATACCAGAGTGAGTTAACAATGTATGAAAAATAGTTGAGTAATTTTTAAAGTAAAAAAAAACATTGTTTTTGATATGTTTTGAAGTGAGAAATTAAAATTTTAATACCAGAGTGAGTTAACAATGTATGAAAAATAGTTGAGTAATTTTTAAAGTAAAAAAAAACATTGTTTTTGATATGTTTTGAAGTGAGAATACGAAATTTTAATACCAGAGTGAGTTAACAATGTATGAAAAATAGTTGAGTAATTTTTAAAGTAAAAAAAAAACATTGTTTTTGATATGTTTTGAAGTGAGAAATTAAAATTTTAATACCAGAGTGAGTTAACAATGTATGAAAAATAGTTGAGTAATTTTTAAAGTAAAAAAAAACATTGTTTTTGATATGTTTTGAAGTGAGAAATTAAAATTTTAATACCAGAGTGAGTTAACAATGTATGAAAAATAGTTGAGTAATTTTTAAAGTAAAAAAAAACATTGTTTTTGATATGTTTTGAAGTGAGAATTTAAAATTTTAATACCAGAGTGAGTTAACAATGTATGAAAAATAGTTGAGTAATTTTTAAAGTAAAAAAAAAACATTGTTTTTGATATGTTTTGAAGTGAGAAATTAAAATTTTAATACCAGAGTGAGTTAACAATGTATGAAAAATAGTTGAGTAATTTTTAAAGTAAAAAAAAACATTGTTTTTGATATGTTTTGAAGTGAGAATTTAAAATTTTAATACCAGAGTGAGTTAACAATGTATGAAAAATAGTTGAGTAATTTTTAAAGTAAAAAAAAACATTGTTTTTGATATGTTTTGAAGTGAGAAATTTAAAATTTTAATACCAGAGTGAGTTAACAATGTATGAAAAATAGTTGAGTAATTTTTAAAGTAAAAAAAAACATTGTTTTTGATATGTTTTGAAGTGAGAATTTAAAATTTTAATACCAGAGTGAGTTAACAATGTATGAAAAATAGTTGAGTAATTTTTAAAGTAAAAAAAAACATTGTTTTTGATATGTTTTGAAGTGAGAATACGAAATTTTAATACCAGAGTGAGTTAACAATGTATGAAAAATAGTTGAGTAATTTTTAAAGTAAAAAAAAAACATTGTTTTTGATATGTTTTGAAGTGAGAATACGAAATTTTAATACCAGAGTGAGTTAACAATGTATGAAAAATAGTTGAGTAATTTTTAAAGTAAAAAAAAACATTGTTTTTGATATGTTTTGAAGTGAGAATTTAAAATTTTAATACCAGAGTGAGTTAACAATGTATGAAAAATAGTTGAGTAATTTTTAAAGTAAAAAAAAACATTGTTTTTGATATGTTTTGAAGTGAGAATACGAAATTTTAATACCAGAGTGAGTTAACAATGTATGAAAAATAGTTGAGTAATTTTTAAAGTAAAAAAAAACATTGTTTTTGATATGTTTTGAAGTGAGAATTTAAAATTTTAATACCAGAGTGAGTTAACAATGTATGAAAAATAGTTGAGTAATTTTTAAAGTAAAAAAAAAACATTGTTTTTGATATGTTTTGAAGTGAGAATACGAAATTTTAATACCAGAGTGAGTTAACAATGTATGAAAAATAGTTGAGTAATTTTTAAAGTAAAAAAAAACATTGTTTTTGATATGTTTTGAAGTGAGAATACGAAATTTTAATACCAGAGTGAGTTAACAATGTATGAAAAATAGTTGAGTAATTTTTAAAGTAAAAAAAAAACATTGTTTTTGATATGTTTTGAAGTGAGAATTTAAAATTTTAATACCAGAGTGAGTTAACAATGTATGAAAAATAGTTGAGTAATTTTTAAAGTAAAAAAAAACATTGTTTTTGATATGTTTTGAAGTGAGAATACGAAATTTTAATACCAGAGTGAGTTAACAATGTATGAAAAATAGTTGAGTAATTTTTAAAGTAAAAAAAAAACATTGTTTTTGATATGTTTTGAAGTGAGAAATTAAAATTTTAATACCAGAGTGAGTTAACAATGTATGAAAAATAGTTGAGTAATTTTTAAAGTAAAAAAAAACATTGTTTTTGATATGTTTTGAAGTGAGAAATTAAAATTTTAATACCAGAGTGAGTTAACAATGTATGAAAAATAGTTGAGTAATTTTTAAAGTAAAAAAAAACATTGTTTTTGATATGTTTTGAAGTGAGAATTTAAAATTTTAATACCAGAGTGAGTTAACAATGTATGAAAAATAGTTGAGTAATTTTTAAAGTAAAAAAAAACATTGTTTTTGATATGTTTTTGAAGTGAGAAATTAAAATTTTAATACCAGAGTGAGTTAACAATGTATGAAAAATAGTTGAGTAATTTTTAAAGTAAAAAAAAACATTGTTTTTGATATGTTTTGAAGTGAGAATTTAAAATTTTAATACCAGAGTGAGTTAACAATGTATGAAAAATAGTTGAGTAATTTTTAAAGTAAAAAAAAACATTGTTTTTGATATGTTTTGAAGTGAGAATACGAAATTTTAATACCAGAGTGAGTTAACAATGTATGAAAAATAGTTGAGTAATTTTTAAAGTAAAAAAAAAACATTGTTTTTGATATGTTTTGAAGTGAGAAATTAAAATTTTAATACCAGAGTGAGTTAACAATGTATGAAAAATAGTTGAGTAATTTTTAAAGTAAAAAAAAACATTGTTTTTGATATGTTTTGAAGTGAGAAATTAAAATTTTAATACCAGAGTGAGTTAACAATGTATGAAAAATAGTTGAGTAATTTTTAAAGTAAAAAAAAAACATTGTTTTTGATATGTTTTGAAGTGAGAATACGAAATTTTAATACCAGAGTGAGTTAACAATGTATGAAAAATAGTTGAGTAATTTTTAAAGTAAAAAAAAACATTGTTTTTGATATGTTTTGAAGTGAGAAATTAAAATTTTAATACCAGAGTGAGTTAACAATGTATGAAAAATAGTTGAGTAATTTTTAAAGTAAAAAAAAACATTGTTTTTGATATGTTTTGAAGTGAGAAATTAAAATTTTAATACCAGAGTGAGTTAACAATGTATGAAAAATAGTTGAGTAATTTTTAAAGTAAAAAAAAACATTGTTTTTGATATGTTTTGAAGTGAGAATACGAAATTTTAATACCAGAGTGAGTTAACAATGTATGAAAAATAGTTGAGTAATTTTTAAAGTAAAAAATAACATTGTTTTTGATATGTTTTGAAGTGAGAAATTAAAATTTTAATACCAGAGTGAGTTAACAATGTATGAAAAATAGTTGAGTAATTTTTAAAGTAAAAAAAAACATTGTTTTTGATATGTTTTGAAGTGAGAATTTAAAATTTTAATACCAGAGTGAGTTAACAATGTATGAAAAATAGTTGAGTAATTTTTAAAGTAAAAAAAAACATTGTTTTTGATATGTTTTGAAGTGAGAATACGAAATTTTAATACCAGAGTGAGTTAACAATGTATGAAAAATAGTTGAGTAATTTTTAAAGTAAAAAAAAACATTGTTTTTGATATGTTTTGAAGTGAGAAATTAAAATTTTAATACCAGAGTGAGTTAACAATGTATGAAAAATAGTTGAGTAATTTTTAAAGTAAAAAAAAACATTGTTTTTGATATGTTTTGAAGTGAGAATACGAAATTTTAATACCAGAGTGAGTTAACAATGTATGAAAAATAGTTGAGTAATTTTTAAAGTAAAAAAAAACATTGTTTTTGATATGTTTTGAAGTGAGAATTTAAAATTTTAATACCAGAGTGAGTTAACAATGTATGAAAAATAGTTGAGTAATTTTTAAAGTAAAAAAAAACATTGTTTTTGATATGTTTTGAAGTGAGAATTTAAAATTTTAATACCAGAGTGAGTTAACAATGTATGAAAAATAGTTGAGTAATTTTTAAAGTAAAAAAAAACATTGTTTTTGATATGTTTTGAAGTGAGAAATTAAAATTTTAATACCAGAGTGAGTTAACAATGTATGAAAAATAGTTGAGTAATTTTTAAAGTAAAAAAAAACATTGTTTTTGATATGTTTTGAAGTGAGAATACGAAATTTTAATACCAGAGTGAGTTAACAATGTATGAAAAATAGTTGAGTAATTTTTAAAGTAAAAAATAACATTGTTTTTGATATGTTTTGAAGTGAGAAATTAAAATTTTAATACCAGAGTGAGTTAACAATGTATGAAAAATAGTTGAGTAATTTTTAAAGTAAAAAAAAACATTGTTTTTGATATGTTTTGAAGTGAGAATACGAAATTTTAATACCAGAGTGAGTTAACAATGTATGAAAAATAGTTGAGTAATTTTTAAAGTAAAAAAAAACATTGTTTTTGATATGTTTTGAAGTGAGAAATTAAAATTTTAATACCAGAGTGAGTTAACAATGTATGAAAAATAGTTGAGTAATTTTTAAAGTAAAAAAAAAACATTGTTTTTGATATGTTTTGAAGTGAGAAATTAAAATTTTAATACCAGAGTGAGTTAACAATGTATGAAAAATAGTTGAGTAATTTTTAAAGTAAAAAAAAACATTGTTTTTGATATGTTTTGAAGTGAGAATTTAAAATTTTAATACCAGAGTGAGTTAACAATGTATGAAAAATAGTTGAGTAATTTTTAAAGTAAAAAAAAACATTGTTTTTGATATGTTTTGAAGTGAGAAATTAAAATTTTAATACCAGAGTGAGTTAACAATGTATGAAAAATAGTTGAGTAATTTTTAAAGTAAAAAAAAACATTGTTTTTGATATGTTTTGAAGTGAGAATTTAAAATTTTAATACCAGAGTGAGTTAACAATGTATGAAAAATAGTTGAGTAATTTTTAAAGTAAAAAAAAACATTGTTTTTGATATGTTTTGAAGTGAGAAATTAAAATTTTAATACCAGAGTGAGTTAACAATGTATGAAAAATAGTTGAGTAATTTTTAAAGTAAAAAAAAACATTGTTTTTGATATGTTTTGAAGTGAGAATTTAAAATTTTAATACCAGAGTGAGTTAACAATGTATGAAAAATAGTTGAGTAATTTTTAAAGTAAAAAAAAAACATTGTTTTTGATATGTTTTGAAGTGAGAATACGAAATTTTAATACCAGAGTGAGTTAACAATGTATGAAAAATAGTTGAGTAATTTTTAAAGTAAAAAAAAACATTGTTTTTGATATGTTTTGAAGTGAGAATACGAAATTTTAATACCAGAGTGAGTTAACAATGTATGAAAAATAGTTGAGTAATTTTTAAAGTAAAAAAAAACATTGTTTTTGATATGTTTTGAAGTGAGAATTTAAAATTTTAATACCAGAGTGAGTTAACAATGTATGAAAAATAGTTGAGTAATTTTTAAAGTAAAAAAAAAACATTGTTTTTGATATGTTTTGAAGTGAGAAATTAAAATTTTAATACCAGAGTGAGTTAACAATGTATGAAAAATAGTTGAGTAATTTTTAAAGTAAAAAAAAACATTGTTTTTGATATGTTTTGAAGTGAGAAATTAAAATTTTAATACCAGAGTGAGTTAACAATGTATGAAAAATAGTTGAGTAATTTTTAAAGTAAAAAAAAACATTGTTTTTGATATGTTTTGAAGTGAGAATACGAAATTTTAATACCAGAGTGAGTTAACAATGTATGAAAAATAGTTGAGTAATTTTTAAAGTAAAAAAAAACATTGTTTTTGATATGTTTTGAAGTGAGAATACGAAATTTTAATACCAGAGTGAGTTAACAATGTATGAAAAATAGTTGAGTAATTTTTAAAGTAAAAAAAAACATTGTTTTTGATATGTTTTGAAGTGAGAATTTAAAATTTTAATACCAGAGTGAGTTAACAATGTATGAAAAATAGTTGAGTAATTTTTAAAGTAAAAAAAAACATTGTTTTTGATATGTTTTGAAGTGAGAATTTAAAATTTTAATACCAGAGTGAGTTAACAATGTATGAAAAATAGTTGAGTAATTTTTAAAGTAAAAAAAAACATTGTTTTTGATATGTTTTGAAGTGAGAAATTAAAATTTTAATACCAGAGTGAGTTAACAATGTATGAAAAATAGTTGAGTAATTTTTAAAGTAAAAAAAAACATTGTTTTTGATATGTTTTGAAGTGAGAATACGAAATTTTAATACCAGAGTGAGTTAACAATGTATGAAAAATAGTTGAGTAATTTTTAAAGTAAAAAATAACATTGTTTTTGATATGTTTTGAAGTGAGAAATTAAAATTTTAATACCAGAGTGAGTTAACAATGTATGAAAAATAGTTGAGTAATTTTTAAAGTAAAAAAAAACATTGTTTTTGATATGTTTTGAAGTGAGAATTTAAAATTTTAATACCAGAGTGAGTTAACAATGTATGAAAAATAGTTGAGTAATTTTTAAAGTAAAAAAAAAACATTGTTTTTGATATGTTTTGAAGTGAGAATACGAAATTTTAATACCAGAGTGAGTTAACAATGTATGAAAAATAGTTGAGTAATTTTTAAAGTAAAAAAAAACATTGTTTTTGATATGTTTTGAAGTGAGAAATTAAAATTTTAATACCAGAGTGAGTTAACAATGTATGAAAAATAGTTGAGTAATTTTTAAAGTAAAAAAAAACATTGTTTTTGATATGTTTTGAAGTGAGAATACGAAATTTTAATACCAGAGTGAGTTAACAATGTATGAAAAATAGTTGAGTAATTTTAAAGTAAAAAAAAACATTGTTTTTGATATGTTTTGAAGTGAGAAATTAAAATTTTAATACCAGAGTGAGTTAACAATGTATGAAAAATAGTTGAGTAATTTTTAAAGTAAAAAAAAACATTGTTTTTGATATGTTTTGAAGTGAGAATACGAAATTTTAATACCAGAGTGAGTTAACAATGTATGAAAAATAGTTGAGTAATTTTTAAAGTAAAAAAAAACATTGTTTTTGATATGTTTTGAAGTGAGAATTTAAAATTTTAATACCAGAGTGAGTTAACAATGTATGAAAAATAGTTGAGTAATTTTTAAAGTAAAAAAAAAACATTGTTTTTGATATGTTTTGAAGTGAGAAATTAAAATTTTAATACCAGAGTGAGTTAACAATGTATGAAAAATAGTTGAGTAATTTTTAAAGTAAAAAAAAACATTGTTTTTGATATGTTTTGAAGTGAGAATTTAAAATTTTAATACCAGAGTGAGTTAACAATGTATGAAAAATAGTTGAGTAATTTTTAAAGTAAAAAAAAACATTGTTTTTGATATGTTTTGAAGTGAGAAATTAAAATTTTAATACCAGAGTGAGTTAACAATGTATGAAAAATAGTTGAGTAATTTTTAAAGTAAAAAAAAACATTGTTTTTGATATGTTTTGAAGTGAGAATTTAAAATTTTAATACCAGAGTGAGTTAACAATGTATGAAAAATAGTTGAGTAATTTTTAAAGTAAAAAAAAACATTGTTTTTGATATGTTTTGAAGTGAGAATACGAAATTTTAATACCAGAGTGAGTTAACAATGTATGAAAAATAGTTGAGTAATTTTTAAAGTAAAAAAAAACATTGTTTTTGATATGTTTTGAAGTGAGAATACGAAATTTTAATACCAGAGTGAGTTAACAATGTATGAAAAATAGTTGAGTAATTTTTAAAGTAAAAAAAAACATTGTTTTTGATATGTTTTGAAGTGAGAATTTAAAATTTTAATACCAGAGTGAGTTAACAATGTATGAAAAATAGTTGAGTAATTTTTAAAGTAAAAAAAAAACATTGTTTTTGATATGTTTTGAAGTGAGAATACGAAATTTTAATACCAGAGTGAGTTAACAATGTATGAAAAATAGTTGAGTAATTTTTAAAGTAAAAAAAAACATTGTTTTTGATATGTTTTGAAGTGAGAATTTAAAATTTTAATACCAGAGTGAGTTAACAATGTATGAAAAATAGTTGAGTAATTTTTAAAGTAAAAAAAAACATTGTTTTTGATATGTTTTGAAGTGAGAATACGAAATTTTAATACCAGAGTGAGTTAACAATGTATGAAAAATAGTTGAGTAATTTTTAAAGTAAAAAAAAACATTGTTTTTGATATGTTTTGAAGTGAGAATACGAAATTTTAATACCAGAGTGAGTTAACAATGTATGAAAAATAGTTGAGTAATTTTTAAAGTAAAAAAAAACATTGTTTTTGATATGTTTTGAAGTGAGAATTTAAAATTTTAATACCAGAGTGAGTTAACAATGTATGAAAAATAGTTGAGTAATTTTTAAAGTAAAAAAAAACATTGTTTTTGATATGTTTTGAAGTGAGAATACGAAATTTTAATACCAGAGTGAGTTAACAATGTATGAAAAATAGTTGAGTAATTTTTAAAGTAAAAAATAACATTGTTTTTGATATGTTTTGAAGTGAGAAATTAAAATTTTAATACCAGAGTGAGTTAACAATGTATGAAAAATAGTTGAGTAATTTTTAAAGTAAAAAAAAACATTGTTTTTGATATGTTTTGAAGTGAGAATTTAAAATTTTAATACCAGAGTGAGTTAACAATGTATGAAAAATAGTTGAGTAATTTTTAAAGTAAAAAAAAAACATTGTTTTTGATATGTTTTGAAGTGAGAAATTAAAATTTTAATACCAGAGTGAGTTAACAATGTATGAAAAATAGTTGAGTAATTTTTAAAGTAAAAAAAAACATTGTTTTTGATATGTTTTGAAGTGAGAAATTAAAATTTTAATACCAGAGTGAGTTAACAATGTATGAAAAATAGTTGAGTAATTTTTAAAGTAAAAAAAAAACATTGTTTTTGATATGTTTTGAAGTGAGAAATTAAAATTTTAATACCAGAGTGAGTTAACAATGTATGAAAAATAGTTGAGTAATTTTTAAAGTAAAAAAAAACATTGTTTTTGATATGTTTTGAAGTGAGAAATTAAAATTTTAATACCAGAGTGAGTTAACAATGTATGAAAAATAGTTGAGTAATTTTTAAAGTAAAAAAAAACATTGTTTTTGATATGTTTTGAAGTGAGAAATTAAAATTTTAATACCAGAGTGAGTTAACAATGTATGAAAAATAGTTGAGTAATTTTTAAAGTAAAAAAAAACATTGTTTTTGATATGTTTTGAAGTGAGAAATTAAAATTTTAATACCAGAGTGAGTTAACAATGTATGAAAAATAGTTGAGTAATTTTTAAAGTAAAAAAAAACATTGTTTTTGATATGTTTTGAAGTGAGAATTTAAAATTTTAATACCAGAGTGAGTTAACAATGTATGAAAAATAGTTGAGTAATTTTTAAAGTAAAAAAAAACATTGTTTTTGATATGTTTTGAAGTGAGAAATTAAAATTTTAATACCAGAGTGAGTTAACAATGTATGAAAAATAGTTGAGTAATTTTTAAAGTAAAAAAAAACATTGTTTTTGATATGTTTTGAAGTGAGAATTTAAAATTTTAATACCAGAGTGAGTTAACAATGTATGAAAAATAGTTGAGTAATTTTTAAAGTAAAAAAAAACATTGTTTTTTGATATGTTTTGAAGTGAGAAATTAAAATTTTAATACCAGAGTGAGTTAACAATGTATGAAAAATAGTTGAGTAATTTTTAAAGTAAAAAAAAACATTGTTTTTGATATGTTTTGAAGTGAGAATTTAAAATTTTAATACCAGAGTGAGTTAACAATGTATGAAAAATAGTTGAGTAATTTTTAAAGTAAAAAAAAAACATTGTTTTTGATATGTTTTGAAGTGAGAAATTAAAATTTTAATACCAGAGTGAGTTAACAATGTATGAAAAATAGTTGAGTA
Organism: Loxodes magnus; assembly: GCA_946699065.1. NCBI lineage: Eukaryota > Ciliophora > Karyorelictea > Loxodida > Loxodidae > Loxodes > Loxodes magnus. The sequence continues at coordinate 17,741 of CAMPDV010005170.1, forward strand.
ATTTTTAAAGTAAAAAAAAACATTGTTTTTGATATGTTTTGAAGTGAGAAATTAAAATTTTAATACCAGAGTGAGTTAACAATGTATGAAAAATAGTTGAGTAATTTTTAAAGTAAAAAAAAACATTGTTTTTGATATGTTTTGAAGTGAGAAATTAAAATTTTAATACCAGAGTGAGTTAACAATGTATGAAAAATAGTTGAGTAATTTTTAAAGTAAAAAAAAACATTGTTTTTGATATGTTTTGAAGTGAGAATTAAAATTTTAATACCAGAGTGAGTTAACAATGTATGAAAAATAGTTGAGTAATTTTTAAAGTAAAAAAAAAACATTGTTTTTGATATGTTTTGAAGTGAGAAATTAAAATTTTAATACCAGAGTGAGTTAACAATGTATGAAAAATAGTTGAGTAATTTTTAAAGTAAAAAAAAACATTGTTTTTGATATGTTTTGAAGTGAGAATTTAAAATTTTAATACCAGAGTGAGTTAACAATGTATGAAAAATAGTTGAGTAATTTTTAAAGTAAAAAAAAACATTGTTTTTGATATGTTTTGAAGTGAGAAATTAAAATTTTAATACCAGAGTGAGTTAACAATGTATGAAAAATAGTTGAGTAATTTTTAAAGTAAAAAAAAACATTGTTTTTGATATGTTTTGAAGTGAGAATTTAAAATTTTAATACCAGAGTGAGTTAACAATGTATGAAAAATAGTTGAGTAATTTTTAAAGTAAAAAAAAACATTGTTTTTGATATGTTTTGAAGTGAGAAATTAAAATTTTAATACCAGAGTGAGTTAACAATGTATGAAAAATAGTTGAGTAATTTTTAAAGTAAAAAAAAACATTGTTTTTGATATGTTTTGAAGTGAGAAATTAAAATTTTAATACCAGAGTGAGTTAACAATGTATGAAAAATAGTTGAGTAATTTTTAAAGTAAAAAATAACATTGTTTTTGATATGTTTTGAAGTGAGAATTTAAAATTTTAATACCAGAGTGAGTTAACAATGTATGAAAAATAGTTGAGTAATTTTTAAAGTAAAAAAAAACATTGTTTTTGATATGTTTTGAAGTGAGAAATTAAAATTTTAATACCAGAGTGAGTTAACAATGTATGAAAAATAGTTGAGTAATTTTTAAAGTAAAAAAAAACATTGTTTTTGATATGTTTTGAAGTGAGAATTTAAAATTTTAATACCAGAGTGAGTTAACAATGTATGAAAAATAGTTGAGTAATTTTTAAAGTAAAAAAAAACATTGTTTTTGATATGTTTTGAAGTGAGAAATTAAAATTTTAATACCAGAGTGAGTTAACAATGTATGAAAAATAGTTGAGTAATTTTTAAAGTAAAAAAAAACATTGTTTTTGATATGTTTTGAAGTGAGAATTTAAAATTTTAATACCAGAGTGAGTTAACAATGTATGAAAAATAGTTGAGTAATTTTTAAAGTAAAAAAAAACATTGTTTTTGATATGTTTTGAAGTGAGAAATTAAAATTTTAATACCAGAGTGAGTTAACAATGTATGAAAAATAGTTGAGTAATTTTTAAAGTAAAAAAAAACATTGTTTTTGATATGTTTTGAAGTGAGAATTTAAAATTTTAATACCAGAGTGAGTTAACAATGTATGAAAAATAGTTGAGTAATTTTTAAAGTAAAAAAAAAACATTGTTTTTGATATGTTTTGAAGTGAGAAATTAAAATTTTAATACCAGAGTGAGTTAACAATGTATGAAAAATAGTTGAGTAATTTTTAAAGTAAAAAAAAACATTGTTTTTGATATGTTTTGAAGTGAGAATTTAAAATTTTAATACCAGAGTGAGTTAACAATGTATGAAAAATAGTTGAGTAATTTTTAAAGTAAAAAAAAAACATTGTTTTTGATATGTTTTGAAGTGAGAAATTAAAATTTTAATACCAGAGTGAGTTAACAATGTATGAAAAATAGTTGAGTAATTTTTAAAGTAAAAAAAAACATTGTTTTTGATATGTTTTGAAGTGAGAAATTAAAATTTTAATACCAGAGTGAGTTAACAATGTATGAAAAATAGTTGAGTAATTTTTAAAGTAAAAAAAAACATTGTTTTTGATATGTTTTGAAGTGAGAAATTAAAATTTTAATACCAGAGTGAGTTAACAATGTATGAAAAATAGTTGAGTAATTTTTAAAGTAAAAAAAAACATTGTTTTTGATATGTTTTGAAGTGAGAAATTAAAATTTTAATACCAGAGTGAGTTAACAATGTATGAAAAATAGTTGAGTAATTTTTAAAGTAAAAAAAAACATTGTTTTTGATATGTTTTGAAGTGAGAAATTAAAATTTTAATACCAGAGTGAGTTAACAATGTATGAAAAATAGTTGAGTAATTTTTAAAGTAAAAAAAAACATTGTTTTTGATATGTTTTGAAGTGAGAATTTAAAATTTTAATACCAGAGTGAGTTAACAATGTATGAAAAATAGTTGAGTAATTTTTAAAGTAAAAAAAAACATTGTTTTTGATATGTTTTGAAGTGAGAATTAAAATTTTAATACCAGAGTGAGTTAACAATGTATGAAAAATAGTTGAGTAATTTTTAAAGTAAAAAAAAACATTGTTTTTGATATGTTTTGAAGTGAGAAATTAAAATTTTAATACCAGAGTGAGTTAACAATGTATGAAAAATAGTTGAGTAATTTTTAAAGTAAAAAAAAACATTGTTTTTGATATGTTTTGAAGTGAGAAATTAAAATTTTAATACCAGAGTGAGTTAACAATGTATGAAAAATAGTTGAGTAATTTTTAAAGTAAAAAAAAACATTGTTTTTGATATGTTTTGAAGTGAGAAATTAAAATTTTAATACCAGAGTGAGTTAACAATGTATGAAAAATAGTTGAGTAATTTTTAAAGTAAAAAAAAACATTGTTTTTGATATGTTTTGAAGTGAGAATTAAAATTTTAATACCAGAGTGAGTTAACAATGTATGAAAAATAGTTGAGTAATTTTTAAAGTAAAAAAAAACATTGTTTTTGATATGTTTTGAAGTGAGAAATTAAAATTTTAATACCAGAGTGAGTTAACAATGTATGAAAAATAGTTGAGTAATTTTTAAAGTAAAAAAAAACATTGTTTTTGATATGTTTTGAAGTGAGAAATTAAAATTTTAATACCAGAGTGAGTTAACAATGTATGAAAAATAGTTGAGTAATTTTTAAAGTAAAAAAAAACATTGTTTTTGATATGTTTTGAAGTGAGAAATTAAAATTTTAATACCAGAGTGAGTTAACAATGTATGAAAAATAGTTGAGTAATTTTTAAAGTAAAAAAAAACATTGTTTTTGATATGTTTTGAAGTGAGAAATTAAAATTTTAATACCAGAGTGAGTTAACAATGTATGAAAAATAGTTGAGTAATTTTTAAAGTAAAAAAAAACATTGTTTTTGATATGTTTTGAGTGAGAATTAAAATTTTAACAATGTATGAAAAAATAGTTGAGTAATTTTTAAAGTAAAAAAAAACATTGTTTTTGATATGTTTTGAAGTGAGAAATTAAAATTTTAATACCAGAGTGAGTTACCATTGTTTTTGATAGAGTGAGAAATTAAAATTTTAACAGAGTGTATGAAAAATAGTTGAGTAATTTTTAAAGTAAAAAAAAATACCAGAGTGATTGTTTTTGAGATATGTTTTGAAGTAATTTCTCGACTTCAAAAACATATCAAAAACAATGTTTTTTTTTACTTTAAAAATTACTCAACTATTTTTCATACATTGTTAACTCACTCTGGTATTAAAATTTTAATTTCTCACTTCAAAACATATCAAAAACAATGTTTTTTTTTTTACTTTAAAAATTACTCAACTATTTTTCATACATTGTTAACTCACTCTGGTATTAAAATTTTAATTTCTCACTTCAAAACATATCAAAAACAATGTTTTTTTTTTACTTTAAAAATTACTCAACTATTTTTCATACATTGTTAACTCACTCTGGTATTAAATTTTAATTTCTCACTTCAAAACATATCAAAAACAATGTTTTTTTTTACTTTAAAAATTACTCAACTATTTTTCATACATTGTTAACTCACCTCTGGTATTAAAATTTTAAATTCTCACTTCAAAACATATCAAAAACAATGTTTTTTTTTACTTTAAAAATTACTCAACTATTTTTCATACATTGTTAACTCACTCTGGTATTAAATTTTAATTTCTCACTTCAAAACATATCAAAAACAATGTTTTTTTTTACTTTAAAAATTACTCAACTATTTTTCATACATTGTTAACTCACCTCTGGTATTAAAATTTTAATTTCTCACTTCAAAACATATCAAAAACAATGTTTTTTTTTTTTACTTTAAAAATTACTCAACTATTTTTCATACATTGTTAACTCACTCTGGTATTAAAATTTTAATTTCTCACTTCAAAACATATCAAAAACAATGTTTTTTTTTTACTTTAAAAATTACTCAACTATTTTTCATACATTGTTAACTCACTCTGGTATTTAAAATTTTAAATTCTCACTTCAAAACATATCAAAAACAATGTTTTTTTTTACTTTAAAAATTACTCAACTATTTTTCATACATTGTTAACTCACTCTGGTATTAAAATTTTAATTCTCACTTCAAAACATATCAAAAACAATGTTTTTTTTTTACTTTAAAAATTACTCAACTATTTTTCATACATTGTTAACTCACTCTGGTATTAAAATTTTAATTTCTCACTTCAAAACATATCAAAAAACAATGTTTTTTTTTTACTTTAAAAATTTACTCAACTATTTTTCATACATTGTTAACTCACTCTGGTATTAAAATTTTAATTTCTCACTTCAAAACATATCAAAAACAATGTTTTTTTTTTACTTTAAAAATTACTCAACTATTTTTCATACATTGTTAACTCACTCTGGTATTAAAATTTTAATTTCTCACTTCAAAACATATCAAAAACAATGTTTTTTTTTTACTTTAAAAATTACTCAACTATTTTTCATACATTGTTAACTCACTCTGGTATTAAAATTTTAATTTCTCACTTCAAAACATATCAAAAACAATGTTATTTTTTTACTTTAAAAATTACTCAACTATTTTTCATACATTGTTAACTCACTCTGGTATTAAAATTTTAAATTCTCACTTCAAAACATATCAAAAACAATGTTTTTTTTTACTTTAAAAATTACTCAACTATTTTTCATACATTGTTAACTCACTCTGGTATTAAAATTTTAATTTCTCACTTCAAAACATATCAAAAACAATGTTTTTTTTACTTTAAAAATTACTCAACTATTTTTCATACATTGTTAACTCACTCTGGTATTAAAATTTTAAATTCTCACTTCAAAACATATCAAAAACAATGTTTTTTTTTACTTTAAAAATTACTCAACTATTTTTTCATACATTGTTAACTCACTCTGGTATTAAAATTTTAATTTCTCACTTCAAAACATATCAAAAACAATGTTTTTTTTTTACTTTAAAAATTACTCAACTATTTTTCATACATTGTTAACTCACTCTGGTATTAAAATTTTAAATTCTCACTTCAAAAACATATCAAAAACAATGTTTTTTTTTACTTTAAAAATTACTCAACTATTTTTCATACATTGTTAACTCACTCTGGTATTAAAATTTTAATTTCTCACTTCAAAACATATCAAAAACAATGTTTTTTTTTACTTTAAAAATTACTCAACTATTTTTCATACATTGTTAACTCACTCTGGTATTAAAATTTTAAATTCTCACTTCAAAACATATCAAAAACAATGTTTTTTTTTTACTTTAAAAATTACTCAACTATTTTTCATACATTGTAAACTCACTCTGGTATTAAAATTTTAATTTCTCACTTCAAAACATATCAAAAACAATGTTTTTTTTTACTTTAAAAATTACTCAACTATTTTTCATACATTGTTAACTCACTCTGGTATTAAAATTTTAAATTCTCACTTCAAAACATATCAAAAACAATGTTTTTTTTTACTTTAAAAATTACTCAACTATTTTTCATACATTGTTAACTCACTCTGGTATTAAAATTTTAATTTCTCACTTCAAAACATATCAAAAACAATGTTTTTTTTTTTACTTTAAAAATTACTCAACTATTTTTCATACATTGTTAACTCACTCTGGTATTAAAATTTTAAATTCTCACTTCAAAACATATCAAAAACAATGTTTTTTTTTACTTTAAAAATTACTCAACTATTTTTCATACATTGTTAACTCACTCTGGTATTAAAATTTTAATTTCTCACTTCAAAACATATCAAAAACAATGTTTTTTTTTACTTTAAAAATTACTCAACTATTTTTCATACATTGTTAACTCACTCTGGTATTAAAATTTTAAATTCTCACTTCAAAACATATCAAAAACAATGTTTTTTTTTACTTTAAAAATTACTCAACTATTTTTCATACATTGTTAACTCACTCTGGTATTAAATTTTAATTTCTCACTTCAAAACATATCAAAACAATGTTTTTTTTTACTTTAAAAATTACTCAACTATTTTTCATACATTGTTAACTCACTCTGGTATTAAAATTTTAAATTCTCACTTCAAAACATATCAAAAACAATGTTATTTTTTACTTTAAAAAATTACTCAACTATTTTTCATACATTGTTAACTCACTTCTGGTATTAAAATTTTAATTTCTCACTTCAAAACATATCAAAAACAATGTTTTTTTTTTACTTTAAAAATTACTCAACTATTTTTCATACATGTTAACTCACTCTGGTATTAAAATTTTAATTTCTCACTTCAAAACATATCAAAAACAATGTTTTTTTTTACTTTAAAAATTACTCAACTATTTTTCATACATTGTTAACTCACTCTGGTATTAAAATTTTAAATTCTCACTTCAAAACATATCAAAAACAATGTTTTTTTTACTTTAAAAATTACTCAACTATTTTTTTCATACATTGTTAACTCACTCTGGTATTAAAATTTAATTTCTCACTTCAAAACATATCAAAAACAATGTTTTTTTTTTACTTTAAAAATTACTCAACTATTTTTCATACATTGTTAACTCACTCTGGTATTAAAATTTTAAATTCTCACTTCAAAACATATCAAAAACAATGTTTTTTTTTACTTTAAAAATTACTCAACTATTTTTCATACATTGTTAACTCACTCTGGTATTAAAATTTTAATTTCTCACTTCAAAACATATCAAAAACAATGTTTTTTTTTTTACTTTAAAAATTACTCAACTATTTTTTCATACATTGTTAACTCACTCTGGTATTAAAATTTTAAATTCTCACTTCAAAACATATCAAAACAATGTTTTTTTTTACTTTAAAAATTACTCAACTATTTTTCATACATTGTTAACTCACTCTGGTATTAAAAATTTAATTTCTCACTTCAAAACATATCAAAAACAATGTTTTTTTTTACTTTAAAAATTACTCAACTATTTTTCATACATTGTTAACTCACTCTGGTATTAAAATTTTAATTTCTCACTTCAAAACATATCAAAAACAATGTTTTTTTTTACTTTAAAAATTACTCAACTATTTTTCATACATTGTTAACTCACTCTGGTATTAAAATTTTAATTTCTCACTTCAAAACATATCAAAAACAATGTTTTTTTTTACTTTAAAAATTACTCAACTATTTTTCATACATTGTTAACTCACTCTGGTATTAAAATTTAAATTCTCACTTCAAAACATATCAAAAACAATGTTTTTTTTTTACTTTAAAAATTACTCAACTATTTTTCATACATTGTTAACTCACTCTGGTATTAAAATTTTAATTTCTCACTTCAAAACATATCAAAAACAATGTTTTTTTTTTACTTTAAAAATTACTCAACTATTTTTCATACATTGTTAACTCACTCTGGTATTAAAATTTTAAATTCTCACTTCAAAACATATCAAAAACAATGTTTTTTTTTACTTTAAAAATTTACTCAACTATTTTTCATACATTGTTAACTCACTCTGGTATTAAAATTTTAATTTCTCACTTCAAAACATATCAAAAACAATGTTTTTTTTTACTTTAAAATTACTCAACTATTTTTCATACATTGTTAACTCACTCTGGTATTAAAATTTTAAATTCTCACTTCAAAACATATCAAAAACAATGTTTTTTTTTTACTTTAAAAATTACTCAACTATTTTCATACATTGTTAACTCACTCTGGTATTAAAATTTTAATTTCTCACTTCAAAACATATCAAAAACAATGTTTTTTTTTACTTTAAAAATTACTCAACTATTTTTCATACATTGTTAACTCACTCTGGTATTAAAATTTTAATTTCTCACTTCAAAACATATCAAAAACAATGTTTTTTTTACTTTAAAAATTACTCAACTATTTTTCATACATTGTTAACTCACTCTGGTATTAAAATTTTAATTTCTCACTTCAAAACATATCAAAAACAATGTTTTTTTTTACTTTAAAAATTACTCAACTATTTTTCATACATTGTTAACTCACTCTGGTATTAAAATTTTAATTTCTCACTTCAAAACATATCAAAAACAATGTTTTTTTTACTTTAAAAATTACTCAACTATTTTTCATACATTGTTAACTCACTCTGGTATTAAAATTTTAATTTCTCACTTCAAAACATATCAAAAACAATGTTTTTTTTTACTTTAAAAATTACTCAACTATTTTTCATACATTGTTAACTCACTCTGGTATTAAAATTTTAATTTCTCACTTCAAACATATCAAAAACAATGTTTTTTTTTTACTTTAAAAATTACTCAACTATTTTTCATACATTGTTAACTCACTCTGGTATTAAAATTTTAAATTCTCAATTCAAAACATATCAAAAACAATGTTTTTTTTTTACTTTAAAAATTACTCAACTATTTTTCATACATTGTTAACTCACTCTGGTATTAAAATTTTAATTTCTCACTTCAAAACATATCAAAAACAATGTTATTTTTTACTTTAAAAATTACTCAACTATTTTTCATACATTGTTAACTCACTCTGGTATTAAAATTTCGTATTCTCACTTCAAAACATATCAAAAACAATGTTTTTTTTTACTTTAAAAATTACTCAACTATTTTTCATACATTGTTAACTCACTCTGGTATTAAAATTTTAAATTCTCACTTCAAAACATATCAAAAACAATGTTTTTTTTTTACTTTAAAAATTACTCAACTATTTTCATACATTGTTAACTCACTCTGGTATTAAAATTTCGTATTCTCACTTCAAAACATATCAAAAACAATGTTTTTTTTACTTTAAAAATTACTCAACTATTTTTCATACATTGTTAACTCACTCTGGTATAAAATTTCGTATTCTCACTTCAAAACATATCAAAAACAATGTTTTTTTTACTTTAAAAATTACTCAACTATTTTTCATACATTGTTAACTCACTCTGGTATTAAAAATTTTAAATTCTCACTTCAAAACATATCAAAACAATGTTTTTTTTTACTTTAAAAATTACTAAACTATTTTTCATACATTGTTAACTCACTCTGGTATTAAAATTTCGTATTCTCACTTCAAAACATATCAAAAACAATGTTTTTTTTTTACTTTAAAATTACTCAACTATTTTTCATACATTGTTAACTCACTCTGGTATTAAAAATTTAAATTCTCACTTCAAAACATATCAAAAACAATGTTTTTTTTACTTTAAAAATTACTCAACTATTTTTCATACATTGTTTAACTCACTCTGTATTAAAATTTTCGTATTCTCACTTCAAAACATATCAAAAACAATGTTTTTTTTTTTACTTTAAAAATTACTCAACTATTTTTCATACATTGTTAACTCACTCTGGTATTAAAATTTCGTATTCTCACTTCAAAACATATCAAAAACAATGTTTTTTTTTACTTTAAAAATTACTCAACTATTTTTCATACATTGTTAACTCACTCTGGTATTAAAATTTTAAATTCTCACTTCAAAACATATCAAAAACAATGTTTTTTTTTACTTTAAAAATTACTCAACTATTTTTCATACATTGTTAACTCACTCTGGTATTAAAATTTTAATTTCTCACTTCAAAACATATCAAAAACAATGTTTTTTTTACTTTAAAAATTACTCAACTATTTTTCATACATTGTTAACTCACTCTGGTATTAAAATTTTAAATTCTCACTTCAAACATATCAAAAACAATGTTTTTTTTTACTTTAAAAATTTACTCAACTATTTTTCATACATTGTTAACTCACTCTGGTATTAAAATTTTAATTTCTCACTTCAAAACATATCAAAAACAATGTTTTTTTTACTTTAAAAATTACTCAACTATTTTTCATACATTGTTAACTCACTCTGGTATTAAAATTTTAAATTCTCACTTCAAAACATATCAAAAACAATGTTTTTTTTTACTTTAAAAAATTACTCAACTATTTTTCATACATTGTTAACTCACTCTGGTATTAAAATTTCGTATTCTCACTTCAAAACATATCAAAAACAATGTTTTTTTTTACTTTAAAAATTACTCAACTATTTTTCATACATTGTTAACTCACTCTGGTATTAAAATTTTAATTTCTCACTTCAAAACATATCAAAAACAATGTTTTTTTTTACTTTAAAAATTACTCAACTATTTTTCATACATTGTTAACTCACTCTGGTATTAAAATTTCGTATTCTCACTTCAAAACATATCAAAAACAATGTTTTTTTTTACTTTAAAAATTACTCAACTATTTTTCATACATTGTTAACTCACTCTGGTATTAAAATTTTAATTTCTCACTTCAAAACATATCAAAAACAATGTTTTTTTTTACTTTAAAAATTACTCAACTATTTTTTCATACATTGTTAACTCACTCTGGTATTAAAATTTCGTATTCTCACTTCAAAACATATCAAAAACAATGTTTTTTTTTACTTTAAAAATTACTCAACTATTTTTCATACATTGTTAACTCACTCTGGTATTAAAATTTTAAATTCTCACTTCAAAACATATCAAAAACAATGTTTTTTTTTTACTTTTAAAAATTACTCAACTATTATTCATACATTGTTAACTCACTCTGGTATTAAAATTTTAATTTCTCACTTCAAAACATATCAAAAACAATGTTATTTTTTACTTTAAAATTACTCAACTATTTTTCATACTTGTTAACTCACTCTGGTATTAAAATTTCGTATTCTCACTTCAAAACATATCAAAAACAATGTTTTTTTTTACTTTAAAAATTACTCAACTATTTTTCATACATTGTTAACTCACTCTGGTATTAAAATTTTAATTTCTCACTTCAAAACATATCAAAAACAATGTTTTTTTTACTTTAAAATTACTCAACTATTTTTCATACATTGTTAACTCACTCTGGTATTAAAATTTAAATTCTCACTTCAAAACATATCAAAACAATGTTTTTTTTTTACTTTAAAAATTACTCAACTATTTTTCATACATTGTTAACTCACTCTGGTATTAAAATTTTAAATTCTCACTTCAAAACATATCAAAAACAATGTTTTTTTTTTACTTTAAAAATTACTCAACTATTTTTCATACATTGTTAACTCACTCTGGTATTAAAATTTCGTATTCTCACTTCAAAACATATCAAAAACAATGTTTTTTTTTACTTTAAAAATTACTCAACTATTTTTCATACATTGTTAACTCACTCTGGTATTAAAATTCGTATTCTCACTTCAAAACATATCAAAAACAATGTTTTTTTTTACTTTAAAAAATTACTCAACTATTTTTCATACATTGTTAACTCACTCTGGTATTAAAATTTTAATTTCTCACTTCAAAACATATCAAAAAACAATGTTTTTTTTTTACTTTAAAAATTACTCAACTATTTTTCATACATTGTTAACTCACTCTGGTATTAAAATTTTAAATTCTCACTTCAAAACATATCAAAAACAATGTTTTTTTTTTACTTTAAAATTACTCAACTATTTTTCATACATTGTTAACTCACTCTGGTATTAAAATTTTAAATTCTCACTTCAAAACATATCAAAAACAATGTTTTTTTTTACTTTAAAAATTACTCAACTATTTTTCATACATTGTTAACTCACTCTGGTATTAAAATTTCGTATTCTCACTTCAAAACATATCAAAAACAATGTTTTTTTTTACTTTAAAAATTACTCAACTATTTTTCATACATTGTTAACTCACTCTGGTATTAAAATTTCGTATTCTCACTTCAAAACATATCAAAAACAATGTTTTTTTTTACTTTAAAATTACTCAACTATTTTTCATACATTGTTAACTCACTCTGGTATTAAAATTTTAATTCTCACTTCAAAACATATCAAAAAACAATGTTTTTTTTTTACTTTAAAAATACTCAACTATTTTTCATACATTGTTAACTCACTCTGGTATTAAAATTTTAATTTCTCACTTCAAAACATATCAAAAACAATGTTTTTTTTTACTTTAAAAATTACTCAACTATTTTTCATACATTGTTAACTCACTCTGGTATTAAAATTTTAAATTCTCACTTCAAAACATATCAAAAACAATGTTTTTTTTTACTTAAAAATTACTCAACTATTTTTCATACATTGTTAACTCACTCTGGTATTAAAATTTTAATTTCTCACTTCAAAACATATCAAAAACAATGTTTTTTTTTTACTTTAAAAATTACTCAACTATTTTTCATACATTGTTAACTCACTCTGGTATTAAAATTTTAAATTCTCACTTCAAAACATATCAAAAACAATGTTTTTTTTTACTTTAAAAATTACTCAACTATTTTTCATACATTGTTAACTCACTCTGGTATTAAAATTTTAATTTCTCACTTCAAAACATATCAAAACAATGTTTTTTTTTACTTTAAAATTACTCAACTATTTTTCATACATTGTTAACTCACTCTGGTATTAAATTTTAATTTCTCACTTCAAAACATATCAAAAAACAATGTTTTTTTTTACTTTAAAAATTACTCAACTATTTTTCATACATTGTTAACTCACTCTGGTATTAAAATTTCGTATTCTCACTTCAAAACATATCAAAAACAATGTTTTTTTTTTACTTTAAAAATTACTCAACTATTTTTCATACATTGTTTAACTCTCTCTGGTATTAAAATTTAATTTCTCACTTCAAAACATATCAAAAACAATGTTATTTTTTACTTTAAAAATTACTCAACTATTTTTCATACATTGTTAACTCACTCTGGTATTAAAATTTCGTATTCTCACTTCAAAACATATCAAAAACAATGTTTTTTTTACTTTAAAAATTACTCAACTATTTTTCATACATTGTTAACTCACTCTGGTATTAAAATTTTAATTTCTCACTTCAAAACATATCAAAAACAATGTTTTTTTTTTACTTTAAAAATTACTCAACTATTTTTCATACATAGTTAATCACTCTGGTATTAAAATTTTAAATTCTCACTTCAAAACATATCAAAAACAATGTTTTTTTTTACTTTAAAAATTACTCAACTATTTTTCATACATTGTTAACTCACTCTGGTATTAAAATTTTAATTCTCACTTCAAAACATATCAAAAACAATGTTTTTTTTTACTTTAAAAATTACTCAACTATTTTTCATACATTGTTAACTCACTCTGGTATTAAAATTTCGTATTCTCACTTCAAAACATATCAAAAACAATGTTTTTTTTACTTTAAAAATTACTCAACTATTTTTCATACATTGTTAACTCACTCTGGTATTAAAAATTTTAATTTCTCACTTCAAACATATCAAAAACAATGTTTTTTTTTACTTTAAAAATTACTCAACTATTTTTCATACATTGTTAACTCACTCTGGTATTAAAATTTCGTATTCTCACTTCAAAACATATCAAAAACAATGTTTTTTTTTTTACTTTAAAAATTACTCAACTATTTTTCATACATTGTTAACTCACTCTGGTATTAAAATTTTAATTCTCACTTCAAAACATATCAAAAACAAGGTTTTTTTTTACTTTAAAAATTACTCAACTATTTTTCATACATTGTTAACTCACTCTGGTATTAAAATTTTAATTTCTCACTTCAAAACATATCAAAAACAATGTTATTTTTTACTTTAAAAATTACTCAACTATTTTTCATACATTGTTAACTCACTCTGGTATTAAAATTTCGTATTCTCACTTCAAAACATATCAAAAACAATGTTTTTTTTTTACTTTAAAAATTACTCAACTATTTTTCATACATTGTTAACTCACTCTGGTATTAAAATTTTAATTTCTCACTTCAAAACATATCAAAAACAATGTTTTTTTTTACTTTAAAAATTACTCAACTATTTTTCATACATTGTTAACTCACTCTGGTATTAAAATTTTAATTTCTCACTTCAAAACATATCAAAAACAATGTTTTTTTTTACTTTAAAAATTACTCAACTATTTTTCATACATTGTTAAACTCACTCTGGTATTAAAATTTCGTATTCTCACTTCAAAACATATCAAAAACAATGTTTTTTTTTACTTTAAAAATTACTCAACTATTTTTCATACATTGTTAACTCACTCTGGTATTTAAAATTTTAATTTCTCACTTCAAAACATATCAAAAACAATGTTTTTTTTTTACTTTAAAAATTACTCAACTATTTTTCATACATTGTTAACTCACTCTGGTATAAAATTTTAATTTCTCACTTCAAAACATATCAAAAACAATGTTTTTTTTTTACTTAAAAATTACTCAACTATTTTTCATACATTGTTAACTCACTCTGGTATTAAATTCGTATTCTCACTTCAAAACATATCAAAAACAATGTTTTTTTTTACTTTAAAAAATTACTCAACTATTTTTCATACATTGTTAACTCACTCTGGTATTAAAATTTTAAATTCTCACTTCAAAACATATCAAAAACAATGTTTTTTTTTACTTTAAAAATTACTCAACTATTTTTCATACATTGTTAACTCACTCTGGTATTAAAATTTTAATTTCTCACTTCAAAACATATCAAAAACAATGTTTTTTTTTACTTTAAAAATTACTCAACTATTTTTCATACATTGTTAACTCACTCTGGTATTAAAATTTTAAATTCTCACTTCAAAACATATCAAAAAACAATGTTTTTTTTACTTTAAAATTACTCACTATTTTTCATACATTGTTAACTCACTCTGGTATTAAAATTTTAATTTCTCACTTCAAAACATATCAAAAACAATGTTTTTTTTTACTTTAAAAATTACTCAACTATTTTTCATACATTGTTAACTCACTCTGGTATTAAAAATTTAATTTCTCACTTCAAAACATATCAAAAACAATGTTTTTTTTTACTTTAAAAATTACTCAACTATTTTTCATACATTGTTAACTCACTCTGGTATTAAAATTTCGTATTCTCACTTCAAAACATATCAAAAACAATGTTTTTTTTTACTTTAAAAATTACTCAACTATTTTTCATACATTGTTAACTCACACTGGTATTAAAATTTTAAATTCTCACTCAAAACATATCAAAAACAATGTTTTTTTTTACTTTAAAATTACTCAACTATTTTTCATACATTGTTAACTCACTCTGGTATTAAAATTTCGTATTCTCACTTCAAAACATATCAAAAACAATGTTTTTTTTTTACTTTAAAAATTACTCAACTATTTTTCATACATTTTAACTCACTCTGGTATTAAAATTTCGTATTCTCACTTCAAAACATATCAAAAACAATGTTTTTTTTTACTTTAAAAATTACTCAACTATTTTTCATACATTGTTAACTCACTCTGGTATTAAAATTTTAAATTCTCACTTCAAAACATATCAAAAACAATGTTTTTTTTTACTTTAAAAATTACTCAACTATTTTTCATACATTGTTAACTCACTCTGGTATTAAAATTTCGTATTCTCACTTCAAAACATATCAAAAAACAATGTTTTTTTTTACTTTAAAAATTACTCAACTATTTTTCATACATTGTTAACTCACTCTGGTATTAAAATTTTAAATTCTCACTTCAAAACATATCAAAAACAATGTTTTTTTTTTACTTTAAAAATTACTCAACTATTTTTCATACATTGTTAACTCACTCTGGTATTAAAATTTCGTATTCTCACTTCAAAACATATCAAAAACAATGTTTTTTTTTTACTTTAAAAATTACTCAACTATTTTTCATACATTGTTAACTCACTCTGGTATTAAAATTTCGTATTCTCACTTCAAAACATATCAAAAACAATGTTTTTTTTTACTTTAAAATTACTCAACTATTTTTCATACATTGTTAACTCACTCTGGTATTAAAATTTTAAATTCTCACTTCAAAACATATCAAAAACAATGTTTTTTTTTACTTTAAAAATTACTCAACTATTTTTCATACATTGTTAACTCACTCTGTATTAAAATTTTAATTTCTCACTTCAAAACATATCAAAAACCAATGTTTTTTTTTACTTTAAAAATTACTCAACTATTTTTCATACATTGTTAACTCACTCTGGTATTAAAATTTTAAATTCTCACTTCAAAACATATCAAAAACAATGTTTTTTTTACTTTAAAAATACTCAACTATTTTTCATACATTGTTAACTCACTCTGGTATTAAAATTTTAATTTCTCACTTCAAAACATATCAAAAACAATGTTTTTTTTTACTTTAAAAATTACTCAACTATTTTTCATACATTGTTAACTCACTCTGGTATTAAAATTTTAAATTCTCACTTCAAAACATATCAAAAACAATGTTTTTTTTTACTTTAAAAATTACTCAACTATTTTTCATACATTGTTAACTCACTCTGGTATTAAAATTTTAATTTCTCACTTCAAAACATATCAAAAACAATGTTTTTTTTTACTTTAAAATTACTCAACTATTTTTCATACATTGTTAACTCACTCTGGTATTAAAATTTTAATTTCTCACTTCAAAACATATCAAAAACAATGTTTTTTTTTACTTTAAAAATTACTCAACTATTTTTCATACATTGTTAACTCACTCTGGTATTAAAATTTCGTATTCTCACTTCAAACCTATCAAAAACAATGTTTTTTTTTACTTTAAAAATTACTCAACTATTTTCATACATTGTTAACTCACTCTGGTATTAAAAATTTTAATTCTCACTTCAAAACATATCAAAAACAATGTTTTTTTTTACTTTAAAAATTACTCAACTATTTTTCATACATTGTTAACTCACTCTGGTATTAAAATTTCGTATTCTCACTTCAAAACATATCAAAAACAATGTTTTTTTTTTACTTTAAAATTACTCAACTATTTTTCATACATTGTTAACTCACTCTGGTATTAAAATTTTAATTTCTCACTTCAAAACATATCAAAAACAATGTTTTTTTTTTACTTTAAAAATTACTCAACTATTTTTCATACATTGTTAACTCACTCTGGTATTAAAATTTCGTATTCTCACTTCAAAACATATCAAAAACAATGTTTTTTTTTACTTTAAAAATTACTCAACTATTTTTCATACATTGTTAACTCACTCTGGTATTAAAATTTTAAATTCTCACTTCAAAACATATCAAAAACAATGTTTTTTTTTACTTTAAAAATTACTCAACTATTTTTCATACATTGTTAACTCACTCTGGTATTAAAATTTTAATTTCTCACTTCAAACATATCAAAAACAATGTTTTTTTTTTACTTTAAAAATTACTCAACTATTTTTCATACATTGTTAACTCACTCTGGTATTAAAATTTCGTATTCTCACTTCAAAACATATCAAAAACAATGTTTTTTTTTACTTTAAAAATTACTCAACTATTTTTTCATACATTGTTAACTCACTCTGGTATTAAAATTTTAATTTCTCACTTCAAAACATATCAAAAACAATGTTTTTTTTTTACTTTAAAAATTACTCAACTATTTTTCATACATTGTTAACTCACTCTGGTATTAAAATTTCGTATTCTCACTTCAAAACATATCAAAAACAATGTTTTTTTTTACTTTAAAAATTACTCAACTATTTTTCATACATTGTTAACTCACTCTGGTATTAAAATTTTAAATCTCACTTCAAAACATATCAAAAAACAATGTTTTTTTTTACTTTAAAAATTACTCAACTATTTTTCATACATTGTTAACTCACTCTGGTATTAAAATTTTAATTTCTCACTTCAAAACATATCAAAAACAATTTATTTTTTACTTTAAAAATTACTCAACTATTTTTCATACATTGTTAACTCACTCTGGTATTAAAATTTCGTATTCTCACTTCAAAACATATCAAAAACAATGTTTTTTTTACTTTAAAAATTACTCAACTATTTTTCATACATTGTTAACTCACTCTGGTATTAAAATTTTAATTTCTCACTTCAAACATATCAAAAACAATGTTTTTTTTTACTTTAAAAATTACTCAACTATTTTTCATACATTGTTAACTCACTCTGGTATTTAAATTTTAATTTCTCACTTCAAAACATATCAAAAACAATGTTTTTTTTTACTTTAAAAATTACTCAACTATTTTTCATACATTGTTAACTCACTCTGGTATTAAAATTTTAAATTCTCACTTCAAAACATATCAAAAACAATGTTTTTTTT